>JAODAL010017510.1:0-77530 GCA_025379985.1 Phyllomedusa bahiana
CTAGGGGGGGGGATACCTTAAAAAGGACCACGCCCGACAATAACCAATTATCGGGACACTGGCCCTTTAAATTTAGAGAAGCCGGCGTGCGCGCGCCTTAAGCGGCGGCCACGCGCATGACGGCCGGGACAGGCAGGCGCGCCGTTCACCGGAGCGTGGCCAGGTAAGAGAGGCGGCGCAGAGGCAGCAGTGGGGTGGTCGCGGGCCGCCGCAGCCGCCGCGCCAGACCCCCTGCGAGCGGGGAGATGGTCGCGGGGGGCAGCGGAGCCCGCGACCCCGTCACATTTATTATGTCCCCCCGAAGCCGTCTTTTCTCTAAACGAAATAACCCTAACCTTGCTAATCTTACTAGGTATTGTAGTCCACCCAGTCCTATTTTATTTTTGTTGCCCGCCTTTGAAACCTGTTCAAGCTCTACAATGTCTTTGGCTGTGCACTGGTGCCCAAAACTGTACACAATATTCATTTGGTCTAACCAGTGACTTGTATAATGGAGAATAATGTTCTCATCATGTACCCTCTATGCCCCTTTTAATGCACCCCATGATCCTATTTGCCTTTGGCACTGCTGTCTGACACGGGCCCTGCTACAATTAAGTTTACTATCCACCAGGATTCCTAAGTCCTTCTCCTGTCATTTTAAAAACCCAGCCTTTTTCCATTTAACATGTAGTCATGTAATGGATTTTTCCTCCCCATGTGCAAAAACCTTGCATTTATCTGTGTTTATCCTCATCAGCCATTTCCCTGCCCAGGCCTCCAACTTATCCAGATTCCCTTTGTAATAACACTTTATCCTCTATTGTGTTGATTACTTTACAGAGCTTAGTACGTCTGCAAAGATCGAAAATTCTACTGTGTAACCCGTTTAAAAATCATTAATGAAAATTTGAAAGGAAGGGCCCAATACTGACCCTTTGGACCCCACAGTAAACAGCAATCCAGTCTGAGTATGTAAACCCTTAATTTCTACCCTTTGTTTTTTTAAACAGTGAGCCCGTGCTTACCCACTTGCACACATTTTCCCCAGTCCAAGCATTCTCATTTTATTTACCAGCCTTTTATGTGGCACCGTATCAAATGCTTTAGAAAAATCTAGATATATGACATCCAGTGCCTCACATCGATCCAGTCTGGAACTAACCTCCTCATAGAAGCTGATGAGATTAGTCTGACAGGACCGATCCTTCATAAACCCCTGCTGGAACGGCGTTATACATTTATTTTCAGTGAGATACTCCAGGATAGCATCTCTGAGAAAACCTTCAAAATTTTACCTACAACAGAGGTCAAACTTACCTGCCTATAGTTTCCTGGATCACTTTTTGACCCCTTTTTGAATATTGGCAACACATTTGCTATGCGCCAATCCTTTGGGACATACCCCGTTATTAGACAGTCCATAAATATTAAGAATAGGGCCTATCTATGACATCACTTAACTCCCCCTTAGGACACGTGGGGGTATGCCATCTGGGCCTGGGGATTTGTCTATTTTAATCTTCTTAAGACGGAGCTGCACTTCTTCCTGGGTTAGACACAAAACTTTTAAGTTGGAGTTTACCTCATCCCTCTGTTCAACAGGAAGCTCATCCTCCTCGGTAAATACAGGATAAATGATGATATATTTCAATAGATCTTACTTTTATGGATGCGGCGCTACCATTTATGTGTAACTTTTTTTTTGTAAAATGCAAAAAGGGGGGTGATCTGAACTTTTAATATTTTTTTATACATTTTTATACTTTTAGAAACTATGATTTTTTTTAACTTTAACATTAAGTTCCTAAGGGTACTTGACCACTAAGGTTCGAAATTGTCACTACACCCTTTTGCATTCTATAAACAATGCAAAAGGACATTTAAAGACGGCGGTCCTAACACTTCCTGCCTGGAAATGTTAGAACCTAGCCACCTTTGGAACAAATAGGCACCTTTCGACTAGACGCCATGGCTGTGATCACCACAATTTCTAAAGGGGTCAACATCAGGGAACAGATCAAGTTCCATTCCCTGCTGTTATAAGCGGGTGTCAGCTGTAATTAGCCTTCTATGCAGTGAGATTATTGAGTAATGCCACTACATAGAACTTTATCGGCACTAGGACAGTTGGGTATGTGGCTGTAGGAGGTTAATGAAGACCTCAAGGCCTGCCGTGATCATAATCTTATTACACTCGGCCATAACCAAAAATAATCTATCATGTATGTAATATAAGAAGTTGTAAAACAGTAAAAACTATATAAATTAGGCGTCACCAGAATCAAATAGGTCTGCATAATAAAGATATTATGTCACTTATTCTACAAGGTAAACTCCTTTAAAATAAACTCCCCTAAAATATTGCTTTTCTCCTAATCCTACCCCACCAAGAACCTTTTTCTGGTTTCCAAGTACTTTATATAACAAACTAAAGCTTGTCATTAAAAGGGCTTTATCGCTACAAAGATCATGTCTCAGATTATGGGGACAGTAAAAATAAGCACTTTTGTAATTCGGTTGCATTACCTCAGTCACTTGGTTTAGCAGATATGAGCTTTTCTGCAAAGCTGTATTCTGTTTCTGCTGCTGCTGGTTGGGACACGCCCCCTAGCCAGATCCTGCCCCCTCTAGACACGCCCCCTGCATGGTGATTGGCTGGCGGGCAGTTCAGTCAGCCTGTTGGGATACGCCCCCGGACAGGACACACCCTGGTCACACCCCCGGCGCTGTGATTGGCTGCCTTCACACTCTGTGTTTTCTCCCCCCCTGAGCTGTTAAAATCGATAGTGAAACCAAGGTCTGCTGGCTCTATACTCATCTTCCAGCTCTAGGGTGAATGATTTGGGCAATTACTGCCTGTTTAAGTCACAGATCCCCTCATATAACACAGAATTATAGAGTCTCCTGCCTGTTTATCAAGAGGAGGAGGGGTAGGACATTGTGCAATGCTCCATATAACCCAGTCTGCTGCCTGGTAACAGAGGGGAAGGGGGGGGGGCCAGTGTACACTCCTCACATGTCTCATCAGTTCAGGCTGTGTGTATAACTGCATATAGCCCAGCAAGGAGCTTATGGAGTCAGTCTGAAGCTCTGCAGACACAGGAGCAGCATGCAGGAGGCTGAGGAGCTGTCCTCTGCAGACATCCTTCTGCTTCTACTGCCTCACCCAGAATGATGATGTCACAGGTCTTCAGTGAGGAGAGACACGCCTCCTGTGAGGAGAGACACGCCTGCTGAGAGAAGAGACACGCCCCTGGATTTCAAATTCAATCTCAGAGAATTAGCTGAAGAGCAAGAACAGTTCAAACGATAAAACTCCTTTAGGAAGTACATAATGTCATCATACTACTATGTTGATGAAAAAATGTATGGCTCCTGAAAGCTAGGGGAGGGCATGGGTTGGGTATATGCAATGCAAAAAAAAGAAAATGGGCTGGTCCTGCTATGGTGACAGAAAAATAAAAATGTTATGGCTCTTGAAAGTGGAAAGCAGTAAACACAATGCAAAAACAAGTTAAGATGGTCCAAAAATGGTTAAAGAGAACCCGTCACCTAGTTTATGCTCCCCTTGCTGAGGACAGAACAAGCTAGTGTCAGATATGCTGTTTCCAGCGCTGTGTCCCTTATTCTGTAAAATGCTGTAGTTTTAGAGCATTTAATGCTCAAATTTGCATTTCTCAGCCAGAAAAGAATCATGAAAAGAGTTCATTTAATTAATGCCCCACCCACCTGAGGCTAGCCCTGCCCACCTCAACTGATAAACCTATTACTTTGAATAGGTAGAACCATGAGAATAACTGCCAGGTGGGCGGGGCTAGCCTTTGGTGTGTGGGGCTAACACCTGCTCATGAATAAGATTTGAGGGATAAATGCTCTAAAACTAAGGCATCTTACAGAAAAAGGGACACAGTGCTGGAAACAGCACGTCTTACACCATCTTGTGCTATCCTCAGCAAGGGGGGCATAATCTATGTGACAGGTTCTCTTTAAAGAGATGTTCTTTTTCACAGCTCTTCACAGCCAACTTCAGGCTCAAACTTCCGAGTTAGGCTGAGGGTAATACTACAGCAATGACTGGCATATCAGCTCTGCTATCCCAAGCTGAGCCTGTAGAGGGACATTGCTATCAGAAAGTTTTAAACAATAGGGCAGAAGCTTACAGAACTGTAAAGGGTAAAGTTTGTCAGTAACATAGATTAACCAGCTCCGGTGCAGCTTATAAGACACGACATGGAGTGATGTTAGCATCCTAGCCAGGGCTTCTCGAGCAATGAGAGCAGAGAGAAATAGCAACCTAGGGAAGCTTGTTTACACAAGCAGTGGATAAGAACTGCTCTAACTATGAAAAGAAGCAAATTCAGAAAAGCAATGTATTTGTTCATAACCTTTATTGACCTTTACCTACATGCTTAAAGCTAATCATTGTGGTGTGAATAACCATTTAAGATAAGAATATGACCTTTTGGTGATGGATTTTCAAAGATTTTATTGAGTACTAATACTATGCCTGTGAAACACCCTGGCCCACATATGTGAAAAGTGTTGTTGTCTAAACTGTTGTACGCAGTGCTGTGATGGTATAGGTTACATGTGTAATGGGACACGCTGCAGTCGTGTCCGCTGGAGATCCCATATAACGGGACGTGCCGCGATCCGGGCCCTGGTTCGTGGTCATGTCTGCTCTTCTGTCCAACCTGCTACTCATCTCCTCCTTGCTCCCAGCAAACATCCCTGCCTGCTGTCTGCTCCTTCAGTCTTCTGTCAAACCGCATTCACCCCATAAATGACTTCATCTAAGAAACTACACCCCTTAAAGTATCCAAAACAGCATTTAGGAAGTTTATTAACCCATTAGGTGTTTCACAGGAATTAAAGCAAAGTGGATATGAAATTTCAAAAATTTCACTCTTTTTGCAGATTTTCAATTTTTGTCCATTATTCACAAGAGCACAGTTGATATGACCATGGAAATTCAACTTAATATTGATTCCCCAGATTCTGCTGTTTTCATAGATATCCCATATGTGGCCCTAGTGCACTATTTGGCTCAACCACAAGCCTCAGAGTAGGAGGAGCAAATACTGGATTCTGAGGTCTGCAGACGCCCTTAGGTGCTAAAACTTAATGAACACCACTAAAGAGAGGCCATATTGGAAACTACACCCCTTAAGAAATATATTCAGAAGTTTAGTGAGTCTATCGATCCCACAGGTCTTTCACAATATTTTTTTTTAGCGTTAGACTGTAAAAATTAAGAATTTTTTTTATTTCCAACGATCTACAATTTTAGCTGAAAATGTTTATTTTTTACAAATAACCCTGGAAAAAAAGCACCCCGAATTTTGTTACGCAATTTCTCCCAAGTTCGGCAATACCCTATATATAGGTGTAAACTGCTGTTTGGGCGCATTGCAGTGGGTATAAGGGAGGGTGCGTTATTTGGAACGCAGATTTTGGTAGGTGCCATGTCGCATTTGCAAAGCCCCTAAAGTACCAGAACAGGTGTAATCTTCCAGAAGTCACCCTAGTTTGGATGAAACACCCCTCATGGATCTCATCTAGGGGTGTATTGTGCATTTGGGTGCATAGGTGTTCCATAGATTTTTTTTGCGTTGCACCATGAAAATGGGGGGAAAAAATACAGTTCCGTCATTGTTTTTTGGGTTTCAATTTTACAGCATTAACCATGTGGGATAAATGACATGATAACAAATACAATGATTTAGATTTTATATAGTTTTATTACTTTTACACAATATAAATATGTCTATAAAAAAATTTATTTTTATGTTGTCCTATTGTGACAACCATAACTTTTTTATTTTTCGGTATACAGAGCTGATTTGAGGCTTGTTTTTTGCAGGATGAGTTGATGTTTTTATTGGTATCATTATGGGCTGCATATGACACTTTGTTCACTTTTTAATTAAGGTTTTTGTGAGGTGTTTTGAACAAAATACAGCAATCCTAGTGTTTTTTATTTTTTATTTTTACAGCGGTCACCGTGCGGTATAAATGACATGCTATCTTTATCCAGTGGGTCGATACAATTACAGCGATACCCAATTAGTATAATTTTATATTTTACTACTTTTACACGATAAAAACACTTTTATTCAAAAAGGAAAACATGTTTTTGCATCGCCATAGTCTGAGAGCTATAACTTTTTTTTTTCTGTGTACGGAAATATGTAGGGGCTTGTTATTTGTAGGATGAGTTGACATTTTTATTAGTATAATTTTTCGGGGGACAAGGCTTTTTGATCTGTTTTTTGGAAGGCAAGGTGAAGAAAATACTGCAATCATAGTAGTGTTTTTTATTTTTATTTTTAACAGCGCTCACCATGCAGTATACATGAAAAGTTGGTTGTATTCTGTTGGTTGATACGATTACAGTGATACCCAATTTATATAGTTTTTTTATGCTAAAGCGCTTTATAAAAAGGGTTTTTATTGTGTAAAACAATATTTATGCATCGGTATCATCTGAGAGCAATAACTTTTTTATTTTCCCATATACTTAGCTGTGTAAGGATTTTTTTTGCGGCATGAACCGACGTTTTAATTGGTACAACTTTGGTGTCTATATGAGTTTTTGATCCCTTTTTATTCCATTGCATGTGCTGCGGGATGAACGGAAATTACAATTATTTAATTTTTTTGTCTTTTTTTAATGGCGTTTACCATGGGCGACATGACATATCTAAAGGCCAGGTCGTTACGCACGTGGCGATACCAAATATGTGTACTTTATTTATTTTTGATCTTTTTTGGGGGCAATTGGGCGGTTTACATGTTTTTATTTTATTTTTCGTGTTTGTGTTTCACTTCTTTTTTTTACTTTTTTTTTACCTTTTTACACTTTTTTCACTTTTCATCATATGAGAGATGAGAGATGAGAGATCTTCAAATCACTCATACAATAGGAAGTCAGTAAACAGCTTATTGCTGTGTACTGGTCTCCATTGCGACTGTCAATTACCCTGCCCGTCAATGCCCACAATGCATTGCCGGGTATGCTGACATCACAGTAAGCCGGAGAAGTGTTTCTTTCACTTCCCGGACTGTCTGGTAGGAGACAGCAGTGGCACGGTCATTTTGTTGTTCGCCGAGAGCAGGCAGAAGAAGCTCCCTTCTTCTTCCTGCGCTTTAGCTGTTCTTATCTATTAAGATCACCGGAGCTAAGGATTTAATCACCCACAGCCAGAGCTTGGTGATGTGGCATGAAGCCTGCGGTAATATAATGCTGATCCTATGTTGCGATCGTGCGGGGCTCGTTTGCAATCCCACATGATCTCTAGGATATACCCATATGTCCATTTGCGGGAACACACCTCCTGCCAGGACGTATGGGTACGTCCAATGTTAGGAAGGGGTTAAGTGTCGCACAGCACCTAAAATTTGTCACCTTGTCACAGAGAAACTGCCCATGCGCTTTAATGTGTCCTACACCATGCCAAATTTAGTTTTAGCCACGCCACTCTTAAAAAGGCATAACTAATGACACAATAACTGCGACACCTTTAGACATGTGAGGTACATAAATGTGACTTATATGAATTGGTGCAGCCAAAAGTGTTGGCCGTGTCATAAGGAGTTATTCTTTAAGTCGCAGATCTTCTATAAATATGCCTTACATGGTACATGATATTATTTCTTTTCTAACCTATGCCAGGAAACTGGCGCAGCAACTTTCATATATCTGGGCCCCACTTTTTATAAAGTATATCATATCACACGTGCCTTTTAAGGTTAACCAGATAATGTAGTCTTGTATCTAGATACTTGAATGAATGAGTGGCTTGTTGGTTTTCCCTGGCACCTAGCACCCTCCCCCTGCTAAGCCCCTGCTCAATACTTCTTGCTTTTAATTGTGAGCTCATGGTGTTACGCGGCTTTATTAATTCCTGTAAAATAAGCGGGAAGTTTGGGGCAGGTAGGTCAAATATACAAACCAATTAGTCCATGAAATCAAAATAGAGGAAATAAGAGTCAGAAACATTGTAAACATTTGAAAATGTCAGCAGTAAATAATAGGGTATCAACTTAATACAATATATTACATTTTAAGGGACAATGTTGTCACTGCCTACCACATTTATTATTAAACCATTCCATTTCAGTGGGTGACAATATAACTTCAACAGTGCTTCTAAGTCAACAAAGTTTCATGTGTACAAGGCACTAACGCTCAGCATCTGTTTGACTTTTTTTCTCCCAATATGAATAGATGGTCTGTGCTCTCCAGATAATTGCTTGCAGGCAAAAGGTTACACATATAATGTAAACAATAGGTGTTGTAAAATGTGCCTATATCCAAGAGGTTTCAATACATTGGCAGTGCAGATCATTGTTTGAGAAGTATATATGCATTTGGTAATGTAAGCTGTGTACTAATTGTATATATCATAATTTACTTCACTTTTATAACTATATCATTAATGTCATAAACACTTAAACCAGACAGGAAAGAAAAAGACATATCCAGCCCCGATTTAAACAGCAAACCAAACATTCTATATTGACGTGTTATTGATTCATTTCAATTCACCATAAAAAGGATTTACTGATTTAATAGGATCTTTTAACCCCTTCGCAACATTTACACATATGTACATTTACATCATACTTTTGGGAAAGATGTTTGGGGAAGGCTCACATACTAAATTTACTCTATACACATCCAGCACTTGTCTTGAAGAGAGAATTCCAGTTCCAAGCAATAATTTTACACTATTTTGCATTGCAAGCGATACACCTCCTCCCCCAGTGATTAAATAATCTGGGGGCACCAAAATATAAGTGGGAAAAAAGTAAATCATTTTAAACTTTTTAATTAAGGTTTTTGTGAGGTGTTTTGAACAAAATACAGCAATCCTTGTGTTTTTTATTTTTTATTAAAAAATATATTTTTAAAAAACAAAACCTTTACCCATTTTACATATAAAACAGATAAACAATTAAAAATTAAACATAACAGGCATCATCATGTCTGTAAAGGATAAGTCCATTAAAATATCATCTTTTGTTTCCAGCGCTGTGAACACTGTAAAAGAAAAAATTACTCAATGCCAAAATTGTGGGGGTTTTGGTTGCTTTACCTCCTCAAAAAAAAGAATAAAATGGTACCTGTCCCGCCTCCACTATACGCTCAGGCTATATATATATATATGCATCTTATGTTTCTCGTATTCGTACACTGTAGATTCTGTTTTGTTTACGATAGCTCCATCAAGTGGATGTTGTAGCACTAGCTAGTTAACCATTAAGCTAGATAGAACCATAAGCCTGCCCATAGCCCATATCCATGTGATTTGCTGATGTCATAGTTCCCCCTTCACCACAGCCATTTTCTCTCTAACGATACTATGTAGTGAAAGAACATGTGCGCACTGTTCGTCAGGGGGACTCGCCAATCTAGATCTACAGTCTTGCGATCGCCGGTAAGATTAAACTAGAACCCTTCTAGGTGCTGTAGATTGTACAGGTCATTGTATTATCTACTATGTTAATAGCTGTTGTATTACGATTTAGTTGTTAATGAGAGTCCCATTGCCCGTATCACAGACAGCATCCTCCATTTCTGTGTGTTCCTGCGCCCCTCCTTCTTAGTAATGTATTTTATTCACATGTATGTAATTTGCATTCGCTTGTAGCATATTATGCTGTTTATTTATCCTTTGTACATCATAGTAAGTCCTATGTTTATGATGTTCCACAGTTTTACACTATCCTTTGCAATAAAAGTTGAAAACCGTATATCTCTTCCGCAAGTCAATGAAGTTGCTGTTAAAAGAGTTTAAGAGCATGCCTGTCAACTTATGTTCCATACACATAGGGAGGGGACAGTACAGTAAAACGCGGATATCTATAGGCTGGATTACATAGAATGCCTATCCGTGCCGACACTTGACGCAGCGCAAGCTAGGGCTGCAGTGAGCAAAGCTTGTCTACAGCTATATCACGAGGGAAACCTCAATTGTATAAACACTACAGGAGCAACAAGGCCACAGTAAGACAGAGGCTTCTAATAAGCTCGATTTGCAAATCCTAGTCTGCACAGTAACCTATACCGGCTGCAGCAAGATCTCTACTAGACACAAGTGGCATAGACCACAAGCAAATTAAGCCTGTTCAAAGCGTCGCCATGTCCCAAAGGAGAAAGCACCATACGACAATGTGACAAGGTCTTAAGCCTTACCATAAGAAGCTCTAAAAGCTCAACGAGGTCGGTCAGCCAACTCTAACGTGTCTCCATGGAGCGGGGCTGAAGCAGAGGGCGGGCCAATGTAAAAGGCAAGATTTGCTGAGCAAGAGATGCAAGTTAAAAGCATAGTCCCAGGAGAAAAGGCACAGTTAGAAGCAGAGTCCAGAAAGCAGAACTGTGAAGGCAGCAAGGAGAAAATAGCAATCGAAAAAGAAGCAGCTGCTGCTATTGCCAAAAGCATAGGCTTAAGAAGAAGCATTCAGTTCTCAAGGAAGCGATAAGACAGCAACATTCTGAATTATAAATACAGAGATCTAGACAACTCTCCTTTCCGTTACGTTCACTATGTATTGCAACAAGCCAAGTCCATAAGCCACCTATATTTCAAGACTATGACAGAGTCCGCTCCTGCTTAGTGAGTTCCATAGACGAAAATCCGTGTTACACCAGAATGCTACCTCAGGTAACCACAGCACCCAACATCAAAAAAAGAGCAATCCACCTCAACGGATGAGTCAACCTCAGACAACCTGCAACCCAAACCACAAAACCGATGAACGCCCACCGAACTCTGCCATTTGCCGCCTTTAAGGAGGAACAAGGAGGATTGTGAATATTACAGCAATAAACATGTTCAAGAATCGCTATAGTCCAACCAGATCCTTCCACACACTAACGCTGCCCCCTCCAGATAACAATCAAATTGTAATCAAAGGATGTCTGATTTTCGAGAAGTCTTTCGCAAGACTGAGCTTAGTAACAAAGGGCACACGAAAGTTTGAAGACCGACCTTAATGCTACAGAGCATGTGCGATCTTCATACAAAAACACCATCAAAGACCTAGCCACTGTTCCGCAAAGTGAAGAAGTTGATCCCTCGCTAGTCAAGTGGCTATGGGCCAGAGTCCAGTATAACATGCAAAACTAATTAGAGACATATTAACAATAATTCCCAAGAGAGGCTTAAAAATGATATGGGACAGCACCTTGACGGTATGTGTATGGCTCACCAGAAGTGATGAAATCGCACTCTTCAAAAGTGAATTGAAGACTTTCCAAAATTCCCCAGACAAAGAGTTTTCAAAGCTAAGAGAATTAAGGTGACCTGGCTGATGGGAACTGTTCAAGTTGCCCAAGGCTGATGGAGACATTTGCAAGGACTTTCCTTTCTTACACTGCGTGGGTGTTAAACCCATATTACACTAAATTACCTTATCAGAGCTTGCAAGATAAGTGGGCTGAGTCTATGTTCCTGCATTCCAAAGGAAGTAATAACACTTCATTCCCTCCATATCTCGGGTTCTTTGTAGTACTTTATACACTCATCATCAAGCAAAGAGAAAAAATGATCCCGAAGTTTTTGACTTCTCAACATTTGACACTACTTATACAAAGCAAGTAAACCTGCCCTACAGCCGTAACTTTAAGGGCGAAACCTGTTTACGGTACACAAGACCAGAGTATCCCCTATCAGCAGACTACACTATGCAAAGCCTATCACACAGCATGATACTGGAGAGACCCTAGCAAGAGACCTATTCAGAGAATGTCCTCTCCACAAGAAGCCACAGTCATGCTAAGAATGTAGAGGATTTTAGAGAAAAAATCTCTCAAGGACCGCAACTGCCTTTCTCAAGGAAAAATCTTATTTGCTACAGGTTTTGCGCATTGCAACTTCCCATCTAGCATAGAGACTTTACTGGCAAATCTTAAGTGTTTCAGAATGTGAACACAGCAATGAACACAATGCGGCTTTACACCCAGAAGAGCTCCATGGAGTTTCTCACACCCTTCAACCAACACAGATCATGGCGGGAGGGAAAGACACCATATCTCGCCGAAGTGACGCCGGGCCTCAGATGCACCCTAAGTCTGCGGTGAAGTGCTAGTGGTAAATCCTGCTCCATAGAAATGTCTCCGTTAACTGTCCTACCAGCAATTGGTCACAAGAGAAGGCCGAGAAACTGTATGCCAATCTTGATGATCAAAGCAACAGATTCTCTTGCTAACGTTCAACCATACTAGTGATACTTCAAAATTAGAGGGCAACGGTATCCACATATTCACTCAAAACTTGCTCGCTGGAAGGGTTGGTGTACATCGAAGAGACAGTGAGAAGAGCTGCTGGAGTATTCATATCGAATCCATAAGATGGAGAAATATCCCTTACCTCTACCTACCTTGATTGAATGCAATCTAAATCCCTAACAAATAGAGATGAGATGTTCTTACACCATGAGGCAGCATTGCACCATGGTCATCTCCTGAAAACCATAGAACATTGTATACCCTGGCATTTAGAACCCAGAATTCACAAATACCCCTCCTACCTTCTGGCAGAGCCATTATAAGTAGCCCACAAGGTGAGAAATGCAGTTAAATGGCCCCCACTACTCTCCTTATGCTCAGAAGCTTGACCTGGGGAGTGGTCAAACACGCAATGTCTTCCTAGGAAATGTTCACAAACCAACCACTGTGAACTCGTCTTTTTTTACCCAATTTATTTGGAGAATGTGGGCGACCAACCCTTTTGCCAATCCAACCCTGTCCTAACAAATTTCCTCATCAAAGAGAAGCTTATAGAAACTGATACGCTTTCCTACCATGATAACCGATATCATTTAGGGGTCACAGGTCTGTCAGCAGAGTTTCAAAGGGAAGATCATAAGATAAGCCCCTTCTGATTGAAGATGGAAGCTTTCTTGAAGATAATGGAGAAAAGGATTTCTTCAAGGATGCAACAGAATAACTGGGTAGTCACCACTTTCCCTTCAAAACTCTGAAGTCGCCTTCCAACAACAGGGTATCAAGCACTGCAAAGCTTTTTATTCACTTAAACGCACTTCCAAAGAGACCAGACATGAAGGAACATTTCTTCAGCATTTATGAACAAAGATACTTGCTAATGGTCCATTGCTGAAGTATCCCCATCTCTAGCAGAAGATGAAGAAAAAATAGGTACCTACCAAATTTTCGGGTGTCTATCACCCTTAAGAAACCAGGACAAATCCGAGTAGTATTCGACTCTTCAGCTCACAGTGTAAAGATGTGTCCCCTTAACGAATGTTCTTCTGACAGGGCCAAGACCTCAACAACACACTTTGTTCCCCTCGGTGTCCTCATCAGATTCCGCAAAAACCCATCGCTGATATTGGCCGGATGATACACATAATGTTTCATTTTTTCCCCCAGTTAAGGAAGTAACATAGGAACTTCTTGGAGGTTCTTCCTGGTGTTGAAGATAATTGACCCTACCAAAGACATCACAGAAAACCGCATGAAATTACATGATTTTAACACGAACACAGCCCATCTCCTTCAGTTGGCTATCTATGGACTTCAGACTATCGCTCAAGAAGGTGAGAAAAAAAGAATATGGTTCCCAAGATGTCAGACATTTTGTTTGAGGAGAGACTTCATGTAAATAATGGCCTAAAGTCACAACTTCCTCACCAAGGCTGCCAATCAGTCTACTCAAAAGAACCAGAACCATGCTTGCCTGTTCGTTGACCTCTGACTGCATAAGATAGCGTCAAACAGCAAAGTTGTCATGAAGGCCTTACCCCCCACTCAAGATCATGCCATAGATTTGAAAGATTTGGGACTTGGGCTACATGACTCAATACCTAGTGCAGCGCAGCCAATGGCTCAACTGGAACTCAAGGACCTGACACTCTAACTATATCAGGTCGACCAAGACAAATGAAAGGCCTTACACAAGGACGAGTTGTCTTATCTACTGTGAACAGGTCTGGTATGATCCAATAGGGCATTCGCATCAGGAGCACCTGTGACCATTTCAAGGTAAGACTCTCCCTCAGGAATTAAACTACAGACACATGTTGATTGGGCCCTCTCGCCAACTTTCCTCCAGAGAAAGAGGCTTTATGGATGCAATGAGATACTCTTTAAAGATGGTTGTTTTCCTGACATACATAGTATCTAGACCATATGCTCGTCAATATGTATCCCTCCAGGAGAAGTCCAGTCTAGGAAAACTGTATATATTCTGCGATGCATTCAGTAAAGCATTCGCTGCTGTTGGCTTTATCTTCGAAAACAATAGACTCTGAAATGTGCAGGTCCAGGTTAAGCTTTGTAATGGTTAAAGCAAAGCTGGCACCAGTACCAGAGCCTACAATGACCTAGACTAGAAGCTTTGTGCTGCTGTTCTTAGTATAGAGCTGGCTTGATCTAATTACATCAGAAAAGATGTGGAACTTGACCATAACTGTGTTCCATACAGACAATCAAAAGTAGTGCTTGGCTACATTTACAATGAGCCATACTATTCTTTATGTCCTATGTAAACACAAAGGGTCCAAAGAATCAGAAGGTCCCACAAAACCAACTCAGTATGGTGCTATGTTCCGACTGGATCACAACCCAGCCGGACCACGCCACTAGAGCAGTAACATGCATCTCTCGCCTTAAAGAATACTAACTGGCTCACTGGATCTACATTTCTGTTCTGTACAGAACCATACCGACAATTTAGAGAAAGACACCATATTAACTATTTACGAAGCCGAGAATCTGATGCAGAGATCAGGCCGGCATGTCCTCTATACCTCTATACTTGCCACAACATTTCTAACAAAACAGCTTGGTTCGGAACGTTTTCCACAAATTTTTTCCCACTTGGAAGTCTTAAAAAACCGGCGATAGCTTGCTATATTTCACATCGTCCATAGCTAAAGGTTTCAAAACCTGGCCAACGCTGATCGAGAACATTGTAAAGGTTGGCACTAAGACTGGTCATAAAGCCTATACGTTGGATGACTTTTACCGCAAGCTAGTGATATTATTCCTCCATTGTGTATCAACGGAGATGGCTAAGCACAAGAACTTGTAGAAGTCTCCAAAAGTAAAAGAGTTATTGCCAAAGAGCAGTTTCCTTAAAGACGGACTCGACCCATTAATAGATGCAAGATGGACTAGTTGAGGATTGGGGGACCGTATCTCCAATTCGAGAACTCAGGTAACAATGAATGCAAGTCCGATAAAACTCCCCAAACAACCACATTGGATCGCATCTATGCTTGTACAGCACTACGATGACAGACTAAGCCCCAATGGACGTATGTTCACGTGAAAGGACCTTGCGTTCTTTTGCAGACTGCTGTGGTAGTGGTGAACAAAAAGGGCTTGTTAGTCCGTTTGATTTTTGAATATATCCACTTTGCCGAAAGCTCCGTGGTATGTCCAGTCACAAAAAATGGCTAATCATCAGGCAGAACGACTAGCATGAACCTCCTTTTATCAAAATGTTGGTCTTTGGATGTGTTTTTTGGGTCCCTTTGGTTCAGACACCACGCGGCACAACTAGAGGAGGCCATGCTAACAGTAAACTCGTGGTCAGGATCATATTTTTACTTGCATGATTTTAGGTAGCGGTGCATATAGAAGTTTTATGTGAGTCTATGGTGGACACATCCAGCTTCATAAATGCTGCTCCATACGTTTTATTTCTCTTATGAGGCCCAGTCAAATGCATCCTTCCGCTCTGACAGAGAGGTACTAATTTTGTGGGAACCGCCAAAGAGCTTAAAATCTCTTCAAACATAGACAGTGACCACGAAAGAAATATCCCTGGCTTGATCAAGGTTTGTACATGGATGTTCAAACCCTTCCACATTCTTCTCATATGGGAGGTTCATGGAAGCGTAAAAGATTGGAAATGGCCTCGCATAAATCCTTGACTCAATATTTCTATCAACTGATAACGTCAAAGCTCACCATGAGACACTCACAACCTTCATGGCTGAGAGTTTGCAGCTATCATCAACGCTAGACCCTTTGAACCTTAATACCCACAGATCCAGAGGATCCCTCTCTTATTGTCCTCCTTCTACTCTTCTCACCCAAAAAAGTTAATCCAAGCCTACAGCTAGCTCCTCTTGGTGAGTTTAGCTTGTCAAAGACTTATACATGAGCCATTGGAGAAGAGTATCAAAACCAATCCTGGGCGGATACCTTTCTGGGACAAATGGAGAAGACTAATACCTCTTCTACTTTACAGACAAGGAACAAATTTCAGACCATACACCTAATTTGAAGCCGAGGATAATGTAGTTCTTTGGGTAAAAGGAAACTCAATCGTAGAGAATGAAATGGCCTTTGGGACTGAGAACCAAAGTGTATCCCTAGCGAAGATGCCAAAAACAGGAAAAGTGGAGGTCAGGAGTTTTGTAGGGAAAAATGTAACCTAAACTTTTCCTCAGACCTGTACTGGAAACTGATGGTGTTGTTTTCTTCTGATGTGTTTTAATGAGTCATTCCTCGGTACCAGGACGGGGAGTGTCACCTCCACTATACGCTCAGGCTATACATATATGCATCTTTATTTACCTTCTCGTATTCGGTACACTGTAGGTTCTGTTTGTTACATCTGTTTGCTCCATCTAGTGGATGTTTACACATTGCTAGTCAACATTAATGCTAGATATTAACCTAAAAGCCTGCCATAGCCATACCATGTGATTGCTGATGTCCATAGTCCCCGTTTTTCAAACAGCAGCCATTATCTCTCTAAGTGACAACATGTAGTTGAAGATAGAAGACATTCCACTGTTCTCTCGCTCCCATCTAGATCTAAGCTTGCGATGCGCCCGGTAAAGATTAAACTAC
Source organism: Phyllomedusa bahiana (assembly GCA_025379985.1). NCBI lineage: Eukaryota > Metazoa > Chordata > Amphibia > Anura > Hylidae > Phyllomedusa > Phyllomedusa bahiana. The sequence continues at coordinate 16,820 of JAODAL010017510.1, forward strand.
CCTTGATGGGGATGTATATTGAACAGCATTGTATTCTGAATTTTATAAGCTGTTGTTTACATTAGTTGTTATGCCTATTTACATATTAACGTGTTATGTATCCTGTACATCAAATAGTAAGTCTAATGTTTTTGTATGTTGCCTACAGTTTTAACGACTATCCTAATGCAATAAAAGTTGAAACCTAGATATCTCTCCAAGTCAAGATGTTGCTAGTGAAAGAGTTTAGAGAGCTGCTCTGTCAACTTATGCTCCATACACATAGGGAGGACAGTACAGTACCAATAACAACTACACTTGCAAAATAAAAGCCCATACACAGGTCCATAGACCAAAAAATAAAAATGTTTTTAGTTTCAGAAATTACGTAATAACGGCTAAGCTAATTTAAAACTAGTGACATTTATATATATCTATATAAAACTATATAAATGTGTTATCCCAGATTAAAGATAACATGTCATCTGTACCACATGTTGAACTCAATAGAAACAAAATCTAAAAACATGTTACATTTTTTCCTTTCATTGTTTTGCCCCATAGTTATTTTTTAATTTTTTTTATGTTATATGGTATATTAAATGAACACTAAAAAATCCAACTTGTCCCATTAGCCCTCATATGGCTATGTCAATAGAAGAATTAAAAAAAGCTTTGCCTCTTGGAAAGTGGGGATGACAAAACAGGTACAGGTCATAGTTGCGACTGGGCCCCTGAGCTAGGGAGGCCCACAGGACCCCCTTGTTACACAGCTGCATTGTTAGGTCATAGATACCCAGCAATGCAGCAATCGCTGCCACTGCTTGCATAGTGCAAGCAGCGACTTAGGCAGAGTGGTCAGGATCAGAGCTCCTTTCCTCGCCGCTCATCTTCTGGTTGCTGCAGCGCAGACGGCGTGATGTGATGATGTAATCGAGCCGCTGGCGCTGCAGCCAGTATCAGGCCTTAAGCCTACGGTGTCAGGCCATAGGCTTATGGCCTACTAAAAGGTGGAGCAGGTGGCATGAGGACCTTACGCTACCCACCAAAAAAAGGAATAGAGAGAGGTGAGTAATATTTTTTTATTATTTATAATAGGCCTTATAGCCATATCTACCTACTGGGGCCCATATATACCTACCTACTGGGGGCCTCATACACCTACCTACTGGTGCCTTACCTACTGGGGCCCTCAATTACCTATATACTGGGGTCCTGTACCAATGCCTACCTCTGTGGCCCTTATATACCTACCTACTGGGGCTCTAATATACCTACCTACTGAGGGGGCGTATGTTGCAACATAATCAGTAGCCATATACCTTCCTACCTACTGTTGGGCCTATAAGGTTGGGAATTGGTAGAGAAGTACTGGAAAAGTGAGAAGTCTAACATGTTTTTGTGGTAAATTCTTCAGGGACGAGTCATAACCAGGGGAAGAAAAAGCAAAGTGAAGAACTCACATCACCTGTGAGTCATATGTAACTATATTTTTATCACTTATATGTGTTAGAGCACCTACAGTTGAAACCAGAAGTTTACATATACTATATATAAAAAGACACATATGCATGTTTTTCTCACTATCTGACATGAAATCAGAATAAACCTTACACGTTTAGGTAAATTTGGATTACCAAAATTATTATATTTGCCACATGCCAGAATAATGAGAGAGATAATTTTTCAAGGATTTTTATTACTTTCTGCAAAGTCAAAAGTTTATATAAAATAGCATTACTATGTTTTTAACAATTTGGGACAGCCCATATGATGATGTCATGTCTATGGAAGCTTCTGATTTACTGGCAACATCTGAGATAATTAGAGACACACCTGTGGATGTATTTTAATTCACACCAGAAACGCACTGCCTCTGTGTGTAACATCATGGGAAAGTCTAAAGAAATCAGCCAAGATATCAAGAAGAGAATGTTGGACTTGCACACGTCTGGGTCATCCTTGGGTGCAATTTCCAGATACCTGAAGGTGCCTCATTCATCTGTACAAACAACTATATGCAAGTACAAACAAGATGGAAATGTCCAGCCATTATACCGCTCAGGAAGGAGAGGGATTCTGTGTCTCAGAGATGAATGTGCTTTGGTCTGACATGTACATATCAACCCAAGAACAAAAGTAAAAGAACTTGTGAAGATGCTGGCGGAAGCTGGTAAGATTGTGTCATTATCCACAGTGAAACGAATACTGTATCAACATGGGCTGAAAGGCCACTCTGCTAGGAAGAAGCCATTACTCCAAAAGAAACATATAAGAGCTAGATTAATGTTTGAAAATGCACACAGGAACAAAGACCAACCTTTTTTGGAGACATTTCCTTGGTCTGACCTAAAATTGAAGTGTTTGGCCAAAATCACCATCGTTATGTTTGGAGGGAAAAGGGAGAGGCGTAGAAGCCTAAGAACACCATCCCAACAGTGAAACACAGGGCTAGCAGCATCATGTTGTCGGGTTGTTTTGCTGCAGGAGGGACTGGTGCACTTCACAAAACAGATAGCATCATGAGGAAAGAAGATTAATTGACAATACTGATGCACCATTCAAGACATCAGCCAGGAAGTTAAAGCTTGGCAGAAATGGGTCTTCCAAAAGACAATGACCCAAAGCATACTGCCAAACTGGTTACAAAGTGGCTTAAGAATAACCAAGTCAATGTTTTGGAGTGGACATCACAAAGCCCTGATCTCCGCCCTGTTGAAAATGCATGGGCAAAGCTGAAAAGGCAGGTGCAATCAAGGCGACCTACAAACATGGCTCAGTTACACCAGTTCTGTCAGGAGGAATGAGCCAAAGTTCCTACCAACTATTGTGAGAAGTTTTTGGAAGGATATCCAAAACATTTGACCCAAGTCATACAGAATAAAGGCAATGCTACCAAATTCAAATGAAATGTGTGTAAACTTTTGACTTTGCAGAAAGTAATAAAAATGCTTTAAAAAAATTCTCTCATTATTCTGGCATTTGGCAAATATAAATAATTTTGGTAATCATAATTGACCTAAAATGGGTACAGTTTATTCTGATTTCATCTCAGATAGTGAGAATAACATATGTGTCTTTTTATATAGTGTATGTAAACTTCTGGTTTCAACTATACATAGAACTGTTATCTGCATCTATATACAATGCTTTTTTTGTATTGTATTGATCCCTAACAACAGTCTACACCATATACTGGTGTCTTACTAACAGAATTGTGCTTACAATATTACTGAAAGTTACCGCTATGGTGGATATGGGTTTCTACTAGGCCCAGTTTCTAGACTCTACTAGTGATCTCACTAAGGCTTGGCTGTTGGATTTAGGATATAGATTTATTATCAACAGATAATCAAGGACTAAGCCATATAATGTTTTTAATTTTATTCTTATACTTTAAAGAGAATATTCAATAAATATTAATATTTTCCATTTTAACTTTGTGTCATGTATTTTAGGTAATAAGTTGGGGGTTTTATGTGGACCATGGTTGCCCTTACCTCGTCATGTCATTAGCCAGATCATTACCACTGCCACATGCTAAATGCGCACACAGGGCGACATGTATGAATCTCGCCACGTCGGAGTGCACGTTTTCGCCAGTTTTCCGGCGAATTTTGCGCCTCATGTATGTTGGCGCCGAGGTGCACTCATACATGCGGTGTAAAGTCCGCAGCACCTCGCCAGTGTGTGAGGCGCAGCGTGGGGACTTAGGCGCAGTGCGGGACTGCACCTCATATTCGCCGTCCGAGGAGGTGCGCTCATACATGCGGTGTAAAGTCCGCCGCGCCTCGCCAGTGTGTGGGGCGCAGTGCTGAACTTAGGCGCAGAAGGGACTGCGCCTGATGTATTCCAATTCGTGACAGGCTGGAAAACAGCGACAAATCATTAAAGATGTCCGTGCGGCATGGAGTATGAATCAAAAAAATCGCCTTTATTAGGTGTAAAACAATCTGAAAAAGAGCTCAAACCTACTAAAAAAAATACATAAATAAAATCACTTTCCAAAAATCAAGAACGGCGCTACCTCAGGAATTTGGATATTGGAAATTGCCGGAAAATACAGTAATTCAAATTCTTTAAGCTCTTCTCATTGGTCGGCAGAAACCAGCCAATCAGAATAGGAGCAACAGTGACCCATTATAAGCTATGGAGAAGTATGGACCAATCAAATTCAAAGGCGGGACAGTTCAAAATACAGTAAAAAGGCAGAAAAGAGCTGATTGGTTGAACTAGCGAGGGCTTGGCTATCTCGGCCAATCAGAGCGCGAGCTACTTTCTCCCATTGTAGTCTATGGCCATATCGGGGCAATGAAATCTCGGCTCTCAGCGCCGTGCGGCATGGAGTATGATTTAAAAAATCGTTTTTATTAAGTGTAAAATATTATCTGAAAAAGAGCTCAAACCTTCTAAAAACATAAATCAATAAAATCCCTAACAACGCGTTTGTCGCCGTCACCGGCGCTACATCAGGAAATGGGATATATAGAATTGCCGGGAAATACAGTAATTCAAATTCTGTAAGCTATTCTCATTGGTCGGCAAAAACCAGCCAATCAGAATAGGAGCGACAGTGAATCATTATAACCTATGAAGAAGTATTGACCAATCAAATGCAAAGGCGGGACAGTTCAAAATACAGTAAAAAAGGCAGAAAAGAGATGATTGGTTGAGCCCAGGCGGCAGATATGAATCCACCAATCATATGTAGTGCGTCTATTTTGAGTGGAGAAAGAAGGGCGCGATAGAAGGGCGCCCTAAAAGTTAATTACTGTCTATGGGAAATATTCTAGTACTGTGATTTGTTGGGAGAAGAGTGGCTCGTCCTGCTTAGCCAATCAGCGGCTGAGCTACCTTCTCATAGAGTTCTATGGGGAAAGAAATGCAGAGTGAGCTCTGTTTGTGATTGGCTAAGTTAAAAGAGGAGTGGTTATTTGGACCAATGGGAGAGTGAGCGATGCTCTTATGGGTTTTCTAATGCAATCTATAATAAAACTGTACATGCCCGAAATAAAATGATAAGACTCACGAAGTTGTGCCGATCTCTATATAAAATGAACAATAATATGGGGTAATGGAAAAAAAAATGATTAATTCAATAAATTCATTTTTATTTCTTTATTTTCATTACACCCATACTTGATCAGTGGCTAACAAAAATAAAGAAATAAAAATGAATTTATTAAAGAAGGTTTGAGCTCTTTTTCTGAAAATGTTTTACACGTAATAAAACCAATTTTTTGGGAATCATACTCCATGCCTCACGGAGCCGAGATTTCTTTTGCGATGTTCTATATGTTTCCTTTCATGTTACGATCTCGCTTCACTTTGCCTCCGCTGGATTATTTAGACCAGAATCAACTAGGTCTGCCTGTCAGAGCTGGCGAGCGCTGCAATGCGCCGCACTTTGCCGACCCGCGATCATGCATGCCTCGGAGTAAACACCCACGTCCCGCCCCAGAACGCCCACACTGCGCCCATTACACGGCCCTTCATGTGAGGCGCATCCGAAAGTGGCGAAGGCTGTGCCTAACATCGCATTCCTGCGTCCGACAGGGGATTCGGGCCAGTGAGGCGCAGAATACGCCAGAAATCTGGCGCAAATCCCGATCATACATGTCGCCCACAGTGTAAATAGTGACAACTAGGATCATCCGCAATGCACAATTGTGTATATGATCATATTGTTGTCTATTAGGAAGAATGTATTTTCTGTAAACACTTATAGAGTCTGCAAGTGATAAGAGATTTATAAGAAGTGTTTTTTCAACAGCAACATATAGGGCTGCCCTGCAAACTTGTCAGCATAAACAAGCTTTACTGTATTAAAGGGGTCTTCCCATGTGGCTGTTTCATAGAGCCTGCTCTTCACAGCCAGCTTCAGGCTTCCACCTCCTGTCCAGGCTGTGGGTGGTTCTACAGCAGTGACTGACATTTCAGCTGTGCTATTCCTAAGTGAGCCTGTTAGAGGCACGTTGGTGATAGAGGAGTTTTACCAGCAGGACATACAGTTACAAAGCTCTAGAGCAAATTTTTGTCATTAACGAAAATAAACAAGCTCCTGTGCTGTTGATAAGACACAAAGTGTAATGTCACCATACCAAACAGGACTTCTAGAGGAGAGAAAGGTGGTTGGCAGCCTAGGAAACCTTTCGTAAACAAGGATTAGTATTCTAAATATGATTAAAAATTAGCATACTAACAAGCAGGTGATATATATAATCAATTAACAAGCCGCTTTAGAACAAATATGCCGCTTAAGATCATATCATATAGAACTAATGTTAGGGGACATATAAACCACGCACAACAGGCTGAACTAGGTGGACGACTTGTCTTTTTTTAGCCTTACAAACTATGAAATGAGATATATAGGACACACAAAAAAGATTATATACGCTTACTCTAATCTGTCCCCACCTATAATGTAGAGGATCCGCCCCGACAAGGGCGCCCCCACTCAAACGGCGACTGAACCCTATTAAGTTCCTACCCTATATACAGAACTAATCGATATGTGGGAATAAACAAAATACCAAAACTATAATACAAGAGATAGACAACATTATAAAACTATGCAACTGATGTCAAATATAGATATAAACATGCCCGACACGTTTCTCCAAAATCCTCAGTGGCGATAATACAAAAATGAATAATAATAATACATTACGTATCCCACAAGGAAAGCCGCGGCTTTAGATGATACCCTCGATAAGGAAAGCCTAAGAATAGCATAGAAAGGGCAGCTTAAATACTCACCACCTCTATTTTCCGGTACTCGTAAGAACATGTGCATCGGCGTGCGAAAGTGACGTACCCGGAAGTGTCACTAGGTAGTGGAACACAAGCCATGGCTCCCGTGCATGCGTGTACAAAGATGACATAACAAAAAGCGTCACCAAGCGTAAACAAGGATTAGATAAGAATTACTTTAGCTCTGAAATAAAGCGTAATTAGAACAGCAAGGTATTTGGTAATAATCTATATTCAGCTTTGTCTACATCTTTCAAACTAATAAATGTGGTGGCAATACCTCTTTAAGGTTCCACTTTTAAGTGAATATCTAAACTTGAACACCTTTTTTATCTAAATAGATTGAAAATTCTGTACTGATGTATTTACTGATATACTTTTATAATATAGTAGTCAGAGCTTTGCTATTCTCATACAGAGCTCAAAATATCCTGTACAGATAAAGCTTTAAAAGAACAACATGCTGGCTCCCTGACAGGCAATAATTGAGAAGGCTCTGATGTCCATGTTCCTCTATGAACCACTTATGTTATAAAACACGACACTTGTTACCATACTCGTTGGATTCTGAAACCTGAAACTGCATTGTCCAACAAGTATTTTGACCTGGTTTTCCATGTGGATTTTAGGTAGTTTTTTCCCACAGGATTTACAGTCTCAGAACGAGCCCTATTCATCTTCATTGGGTTTTGGACGCAGATCCGACAAAAAAAATTTTAACCTAAAATACGGTGGATTATTGAACATGTTCCAAGTTTTTTGCACAAACGCAGTTTTTGAAATCCAACTTAAGAAAATCTGAGTCTTGTGGACTATAACTCGGATTTTCAATTGAGGTTTATGGGGATGGTTTTGAGTTGGATTTTTAAGGTTTTTAAAACCCGAAACTGAGTAAAAACCTAACTGTAAATCATTGACCTGTAGAAGGAACCTTAAAGATTTAAACAAAACAAAACCCAAGTTAGCCAAGGTTGCCAAAGCTACCATACATTCAGGACAACAAGATCCACTCACACTAATTATAAGGATCTCAAGCAGGAAGATAGATGGAGTGCAAGGCTAAGATGGAGGCATTCATCCTCCAAATGCATTATGTAAACAAAACCCAAGTTAGCCAGCACCTCCATTGCACTGACAGACACTGTTGCAAACTGCTATTGCTGCAATGCAAGAAGCAGACCATACAAAACAAAAATTAAAGTAGCACAAAGTAATCACTAACACCCATAGAAACATTAAACCCATGGAAAAGGAATTACTGCTATCCCTAGTTTATCTAAATAGGTTGAAAATTATGTGCTGAAATATTCTGTGATATACCTTTATACAGTAATATATTAGTGATAGCTTTTACAAGATATAGCTTCTTAAAAAACCAACATACTACCTGCTTGGCAGCCATTACTAGAGCAGGCATTGGTGCTATCTGCTCCCATGTTCTTCTATAGGCCACTTATGTTATAAAACTTTTTTACAGACACAAAGTCCATATTTACAGCTCAATGGCTGGACAATGAAATTTTTTTAGTAGAAAGCAATACTAGCCCCAGTGCTATCTGGAAGAAATTCAGCAGGTGCTGCTCACTAAAGAACAGTTGCCAACACACCCATCCACCAAGGGGGCAACTGCCTAGTAAAAAACTGCACATTGAATAAGTGCCAGTTCACACCAGTATGCAGAAAAGTCACAACACCATACAGGGGATATCACACAAATGCAAAAATACTGATAAACAACTACTCACAAGCCTACTATCCTTGAGTAGGTGACTGCTGGTATTACAATTGCATATAGATAGGGCTTATAAAGGGTGCCAATTATGTGGTTAAATTTGATACACCATGTAGTCCCGTTTCAGGAAATTCTCTTCGCCGGCCACTCGTTGCTAGTTGTGATCCGGCCCTGCATGTGAATGAGAAGGGCAGCACTAGAGCACAACTTGGCTATACTTGGAACTTCTGTAGAAGTGAATGAGGAGGACAGTGCTAGCACTGCCCTCCTCATTCGCATGCAGGGTCGGATCACAGCTGGCAACGAGCATCAATCAATGTTTTTGGACAGCACAGAAGTCCTTAAGAATATTTCTACCAGATCACCTTAATGCAGCAGACCGCCAAATGGAGGTAGTCTCCCCTCCTCTTCAAGTATTCCAAAATACGATATCAAGGACGTCAGCATAGGTGTCCTTTATTTAAGATCCCAAGGTTACAGCATCTCAGCAATGTTTCGACTCACATGAGTCTTTATCAAGCTTGCAACGAGCAGTCAGTGAAGAGCATCTCCCAAAATGGGACTACCCCTTTAATATTCGATTAAGCGGGCTGCCCAGCATATTTCAAGTGTCCAACACAATATACTGACACCCTCTGCTCCCCAGTATTACAGGGCAAAACTACAAGCTGGAAAAATATCAAACATGAGGTATTAGTTGATATATTGGCCACAATTATCTACACTGCTAACATAGCCATCCATCAAGGGGGGCAATTGCCTAGTAAAAAACTGTATATTGGATAAGTACCAGTTCATATTGCGGGATATTGATGCAATGGATTTGGAATTCTATGTGAGAACAAAAATGCTCTAACTTCTGTTAAGATATATAATGAAATTAATCTACAAAGAATCATGGACCTAAAAACATACTGATAAAAGGAGGCTATTCACTTTAGGCTAGAGCAAAACCATTTATAGCTGTTTTTTTACTAGAAAGAAACAATACTTTGGACGACGTGTATGAATGGGGTGGTGCCAGTTTTATGGTGTACTTTGAGCTAAAAAGAATGTATTAACAGGTGCACTCCAAACTTGGGCGCGATAAATGCCTTTGTAAAAAGACACTTTTTAATGTGCCAAAGATTTGGGGGCATTCTGGGGGCAAGTCACACCACATTCATAGGATTAGACACATTTATGAATGTGGATGCCAAACCTAGGCACATTAGAGATAGAACAGCTGGACCAGGTTAAAGGTGGTCTGTCGGAGCCAGACTTGTTGCATTGGCCAGGGGCCCTAACGTTTTTCTGAGTAGGGCTGGGTGCACACGCCATTTTTCAAGCCCCATTGTGAGCTGCAGATGTATTTTTACAGAGAAAAAACTTCTGTTCCTGTCACTAATTTTCTGCACATTCCACATAGATCCCGTCCATCTCCTCAGCAGTCACTGCACAATGAAATCAAGCTGACAAATTTGCATTTCAAAACCTCTCACCTCAGTATTACAGTGTAATACCTTACAAATAAGTCAACAAATAATACAACTACACATGGAGCAAATACACCAGACGAATCAATGTTATTAAAAAAAACCATACAAAACCAAGACCCAAAATTATTACTACTTAAGGTTCAAATAATTCTTCCAGAACCTGACCAAACGCGACCCCCACATGTGACATCAGTTTTACATATACCACCGCCAATATAAATGATTACATTGCAATTACATTTAGTGACTTACAGGAGACGCCTCTGAAGAGTTGTTCTCTTTCTCTTCTTTTCCATTTGTCCCAGATGCCATGACATCTTCTACCGTCCACAACTCTTCACTGTAGAATGTACAAAACAAACATCTTAGACTCCTCATTTTATCAGCACTTCTCTACAAATTCCTATCTCTATACAAACTCCCCATCTATAGTGCCCCAAATGGTAATAATTACCGCCATGTAGGTAAATATTTGCCCCCTGTAGCCAGGTAGTAGCCCACTGTAGCCAGGTTGTAGCCCTCTTTAGCCAAATAGTTGCCCACTCTAGCCAGGTTATTAGCCCCTGTAGCCAGTAATATGCCTCATTTAGCCAGGTTACTGTCCCCTTAGCCAGGTAATATGCCCCCCCTTAGCCAGTAAAATGCCCCCTTTAGCCAGTAATATGCTCCCCTCAGCCAGTAATATGCCCCCCTCAGCCAGGTTATATGCCCCCTTAGCCAGTAATATGCCCTCTTAGCCAGTAGTATGCCCCCTTTAGCCAGTAATATGTTCCCTTAGCAATATATGCCCCAGCCATATAGCCCATAGAATACTGCCCCTAGCCAGTAATATGCCCCCCTAGCCAATAAAAATCCCCCCATAGCTCATACTAATTGCCCTCAGCCGTAGCCCAATAAACCCACATGCCCCCTATATGCCAATAATATGCCCCCCGAAGCCATAATATGCCCCCCCCCCGAGCCAATAATATACCCCCGTAGCCATTAATATGCCCCCGTAGCCATTAATATACCTCCAATAGCCAAAAATATGCATCTTAGCCAAAACTGTGCCCCCTTTAGCCAGTAATATGCTCCCCTTAGCCAGTAATATGCTCCCCTGTAGCCAGTAATATGCCTCCTATAGCCAGTAATATGCCCCCCATAGCCAATAATATGCCCCCCATAGCCAGTGATATGCCCCCCATAGCCAGTAATATGCCTCCATAGCCATTAATATGCCCCCCGTAGCCATTAAAATGGCCCCCGTAGCCAATAATATGCCCCCCGTAGCCATTAATATGCCCCCCGTAGCCAATAGTATACCCCCGTGGCCATTAATATGCCCCTAGTAGCCATTAATATGCCCCCCTTAGCCAGTAATATGCCCCATAGCCAGTAATATGCCCCCATAGCCAATAATATGCCCCCATCACCAGTAATATGCCCACCTAGCCAGTAATATGCCCCCATAGCCAGTAATATGCCCCCCAAAGCCAATATGCCCCCATAGCCAGTAATATGCCCCCTATAGCCATTAATATGCCCCCCTTAGCTTATAAAAATGTAAAAAAAAACTACTCACCTCAGCACGGTCCGCGCGTCCAGCTCCTGCAGCTTGAGAACGGTGTAAGCAGCGTGATGTCATCACGCCACTTACGCCATCTCGCGGGGCCCGGGACCTCTTGGGCCACGCAGAGGCTGCCGGCTTAGGAGACCCAGCGTCGCAGGGGGGTGATGAAAGTGGTGCGTCATGCCCCCTGCGATGCTGAGGTGTATGTACAGTGCTTGGTGAGCGCTGTACATACAGGGGAGAAGACAGGCCAGAAATGATCCGTCCTGCCTTCTCTCTGACTCTGACTGCGCGGCCGCTGTGAATCGGCCGCACAGTCAGAGAGATCAGCGGGCGCCGCCCGCACTAAGGAGCGCTCCAGGCCCACGGCAGCGGCCTGGAGCCTACAGACATTCAGGGCACAGGCAAATTTATTCAGGGTTCGTGCCCCGAATAAATCTGCCTAGCAACGCCCCTTGTATTGGCACTACACTGCGCCTGTATGTATGACCTGCAGAAGAACAGGTTCATACATTCTAGCGCATTCTACACTACCTTAACGTTATAGAGAACTGGCCTGTCAGCACCAACGTTCATACGTGTCACCCTAAATTCTTTGAATTTTCATGCCAAATGTATACTCCACACTACCATCAACACCATGTCTGCATATTTGAATATGAAATAAGTCGAACCATTTATTGGATATCAAAAGCTACAAACATCATCCAGCCTTATCATTTACTGCAGTCTTGCCAGTCAGCTCTTAGATCAGACTAATCCCCATGGTGGTTTCTGGCATATATGATGGGCAATGCCTTTGATGTCTGAATTTTGGTTTAAAGTCAGAATGATAATCTGCAACCCTCAATGCCTTCTGCGCTTTATATATTGGGCCAAAAACACTGATAAAAGTAAAAGTAAACCTGAATACATCAGAGGAAAATAACTGGTTTAACTCACTGTACTCCCAGTGCATTGTAAGAAGGCTTTATATTATCAGGTTGTGAAAAAAGACCATTCTTTAAGAATAATGCAGAAATTTCACAATCCAAGCTGTTACAGGGAAAAAGAGGTCATACAGAGAGCAATAAAAATACCAGAGAACAACAAACAAGCTCATGGCGATTTTATTGAACGACTTGTCAGATAGTCAAGATATTTTAGATTTGCAAAACGTTTCCTCTCAAAACAGTCATCTGTATCAATAATGTAATTCATAAAAAATGAGTTAGGGAACAGAAAGTCTTCAAATAAACCGCAACTTTTATACTGTTTTATAGCTTATCCACCGAGACTGGAATCTGGAAGACTCTATGTTACCCAAGTGGCATTGTCCCCCTGTTGTTCTGTAATATAATCAGAAGATATTCTGGGACACTACTTGAGGAAGTAATGCATAGATCTATAGGTGCTTGTGGCAACAATTTATGAGATATGACTCAATTGTTAAATAAAATCTTCTTCATATAATCCTAATATTTTACACTATACATACACTAGTCACAAAAAGTTAGGGATATTTGGCTTCTGGTTGAAATTTCAGGATGAACATACAATTTCTTGAATTTTTTTTTTTAATTAACTAACTGAGACCATCTCTAACCTTTAGAATGCACGTCTAACTGTTTAATGTTCAGTACTTTTTACACAACTTATGCAAAAAAGAAACATGGATTGCACATCCTCATACTATACGTTTATCTAATGCTTCTCAGCAAAACTATATAAAAAACGAACAGGAGGTTCTTAGTATACTTTTTGATCAAAACGTATAGGCCCACTTGCCACGTCGCGGCGACCTCTATTAAGTCGGTCCCTACGCTAATGGGGGCAACACTGCAAGGCGGCCACCGCCGCAGCAAAAACCAAACAGATGAGGGACACAACCCAGTGGCCCAACAGCACCACAGCGGCCAGACCTAGCCCCCTGGCTCTGGGCTGCACCACCACACCAGCATAGCATCACAGCAACAATGGCCGCCACACAGCACCGCCACTAAAAAAAGGAAAGGTTGAAACAGCTTACCTTCCCTTGGGCTCCCTGCAAGTAGACTGAAACGAGCAGGGCATTCACCCTTTTATACAGACTACTGCTAATTAAAAACATCTGGGCCAAATGGGGAGGAGTGCTGATCCATGTGTGAAAAAGCAAGGACACATTGTAAAACATATGCAAAAAAGACACATGGATCGCACATCCTCACACTATATGTTTATCTAATGCTTCTCAGCAAAACTATATAAAAAACGAACAGGAGGTTCTTAGTATACTTTTTGATCAAAACGTATAGGCCCACTTGCCATGTCGCGGCGACATCTATTAAGTCGGTCCCTACACTAATGGGGGCACCACTGCATGGCGGCCACCGCCGCAGCAAAACCACACTGACGAGGGACACTATCCACTGTCCCAAGAGCACCACATCTGCCAGACGCAGCCCCCTGGCTCTGGCCTGCACCACCACACCAGCACAGCATCACAGCAGCAATGGCCGACACACAGCACCGCCACCAAAAAAAGGAAAGGTTGACACAGCTTACCTTCCCTTTTGCACAATCTGCTGATCTCCAACAAGGAGCTTAATGGCAAAATTCCCAACAGGTGTTTGATCCCTTAACCACGCAATACATTTAGGGGATCAATTTGAATTGGGATTTAAACAGTCCTCCTCATAATGCTGCTCACATTTTGACATCATGAGACCAAAACAACACCTTACAATTGATCAACATTACCTCGCCATTGAGGCTTCAAGCAGGATGCTCTCAGATGGAAGTGGCTACTGAGCTTAGAGTGTCACAGAGTGTCAACAGCAGGTTGGAACAGAGATAAAGAGAAACTGGAAGAGTCACAGAAAGGCAAAGAAGTGGACGTCGTCTGACCACATCACACCCTGATGACCACTTCATTGTATACAATGCCCTGCGGAACCAGATGATGAATGCCACACAGCTCCAGGCACGTTTAAGGGAGGTGAGAGGCGACCAAGTGTCACATCAGACCATTCATCCACCATCTCCCACCGTCGTCTTCTTTCTTCCTGGTCCTGGCAGTCAGAACATCACTGCTGCAGCCATTGATTGGCTGAAATGGTCATCTGACAGTTCCTGACGTCACCATTCGGAGCCTTTCACTTCTGAAGGATGGTGTCATGAAATCTCATGTGACAGCTGCATCCAACTAGAGAATGCAGTGGTGACGTTCCTACTGCCTGGACAAGGTAGTAAACAGGAGACCTGGGGAGAAGATGGCAGTGGCAGTGCTAGAATGAAGGTGGGAAGAGAGGTGAGTTTCAGTTTTTTTATCTTAGTACTGCAGCACCAGCATAAGTTTATTAAAAAATTCCATATAGACAACACCTTTAAAGTGTATATAATTTTATTAATGAAATCAATGTCTAAACAGTATGCAGTATGTTCCTCAGCTCCCCTAGTGGCAGCTGTAAACAGTTAGAATAATATCCAGTGTTGGACTGACCCACAGGAAGACCCTAGAGAAGAAAAGAAAAAGAGAATATCTCATCAGAGAAACCGTGAGTCCCTGGCTGTAATTTTACTGTAATCACTTATGTGTGCAGAGCTCCTGTGTACACTGGTATCTACCACTACATGGTCACTGTATAGAGGAAATATACAGTCTGCAGAGTTTTAGTACACTGGTATGTACCACTATATGGTCAGTGTATAGCAGTAATATTGGTTGTAGTGTAATGGTTTATATTCTGTTATGGTGTGGCGTATTATTCAGTAGCTGTGTGGTCATGGTATGTGGCGGTATTATTCGGTCACTATGTGTTGGTGATATGTGGTCATGGTTTGACGGTATTATTAAGTTTGTATGTGGTTGTGATATGTGGTCATGATGTGACGGTATTCGGTCTTATTGGAATTACTGGCCTTATTATTATTATTGGCCTTGCGATCCTGGTTTTGTGTTATTTTGTAAGTGTGTGACTACTATTTAGTGGTTTTATTCTTAACTTTGTGTTATAGCTTTTTCCATATTTTTATTTACATAAAATTTATCATTGGGTTGTGTGTGTGTGGGGGGGGGGGGGGGTACATACACCACCGGCCACTTTATTAGGTACACCATGCTAGTAACGGGTTGGACCCCCTTTTGCCTTCAGAACGGCCTCAATTCTTCGTGGCATAGATTCAACAAGGTTGATGCAACGTTTGCTCAATTGGTACCAAGGGGCCCAAAGAGTGCCAAGAAAATATTCCCCACACCAATGACACCCCCAAACACCAGAACTTGCTTTACAAGGCGGGATGGATCCATGCTTTCATGTTGTTGACGCCAAATTCTGACCCTACATCCGAATGTCGCAGCAGAAATCGAGACTATCAGCCCAGGCAACGTTTTTCCAATCTTCTACTGTCCAATATTCGATGAGCTTGGGCAAATTGGAGCCTCAGTTTTTCCTGTTCTTAGCTGAAAGGAGTGGCACCCGGTGTGGTCTTCTGCTGTTTGTAGCCCATCGCCTCAAAGTTCGCCGTACTGTGCGTTCAGAGATGCTCTTCTGCCTACCTTGGTTGTAACGGTGGCTATTTGAGTCACTGTTGCCTTTCTATCACTCAAAACCATCTGCCCATTCTCCTTGACCTCTGGCATCAACAAGGCTTTTCCGCCCACAGGACTGGATGTTTTTTCTTTTTCGGACCATTCTCTGTAAACCCTAGAGATGGTTGTTGCGTAAAAAATCCCAGGAGATCAGCAGTGTCTGACATACTCAGACCACCCCTTCGGGCACCAACAACCCAAAGCCACTTTTCAAAGGCACTCAAATCACCTTTCTTCCCCATACTGATGCTCCGGTTTGAACTGCAGGAATTTTCTTGACCATGTCCCACATGCCTAAATGCACTGAGTTGCCGCCATTGGGTTGGGTGATTAGAAATTAAGTGTTAACGAGCAGTTGGACAGGTGTACCTAATAAAGTGGCCGGTGAGTGTATATCTTTAGACCTTTTATGTTTTCCATACAGTGTCTTGCTGCAATTAGGTGAAGGGGACTCAGAAACCCCAGCGCTTCTTGTTGATTACAGGTTAGTGTGATGATGTCATCACACCAGTCGGTATAAAGTGAAGCGAGACTGGGTGTGGGCACCGTACAGGTAGCAGAGACAGCGAGGCAAAGTATATTAGTTTTGTGGTGGGGCCCTAAGAATTGACTCATCTGATGGGCTTTAGGCACCCCAGTCTGACACTGATTATATCTCTATAATTAGAGGAAGATACTTACAGCTCTGTAACAGATAAACAAAGCTCTAGATGCAATAAAAAAATAAATATAAATTAAACAGTGTTAAACATAGACTTAACAGTAATAAAAGGCGGATAATCACTTTTAACTTAGCCAAAATATGCAGAATTTTGTGTTCATGTCATCATATGCCCAGTAAGTGTTCCATAGAAAATGTTATCTTTTGTAGATTTGTCCAAGCAGTTGCAGCCGTTTCAGATTCTTTAAAAGTCTTTTATTCCTTCTTGTTTAGGAGTGTGCTTTAGGAGTGTATAGCCAATACAGAGATATAGACGGTTGCTGTAGGAACAATAGTACTAGAATAAAATCCAAATCAGCCTCCATTATGATAAATATTCTAACACGCATATACTGTATGTATGACAGATTTAAAAAAAGATGTATCAAAGGAGACACATCCAGCCCATGTCTCCCTTCAGGCAATAGCCCTGGTAATTTTGTATATCCTATTTCCTCTTGGATGGTCAAAATACATCTAACATATACTATAGTTTTATAGATCACTTTAAGCCCAACTTGTTTACTCTTTTTTGCTTCTTCAGTTTACATGTGCAACATATGTTAACAAAATTAGAAAATTGCCCTCTCCCTGCAAAAAGCATGTTATGGCCCAAACACCACACATACACATAGGTTTACAAAGAAACCGCTTTCACTGCTTTCTGTCACATTATTTGCACAGGTTACAGGAAGTAGGGCATGAGTCTTCCCTTGTGACCTATGTAGATATAATACATGCAATTATGGTTTGGACCCACAGCCTGGAATCTGGCAACGGATGACAAATGCCCAGAGAAATGGTGACTCTGAAATATGCCACTGCAGCAAACAAAAGCTCAGATGGAAATTTCATTGGCTTATGCACTGAACCCCTCCATATTTTACAAAATTTTAGTGTTTTAGCGACTACTGCCAAACCTAATCTACAATTGACATAGAAAGCCTGATATATTTTGTATATCTTCTCTGGTTTACCCATGAAAACTCTTCCATTCTTTGCTTCAGCAATGTTCGTCGGGTAATATGTGGATCCACCTGTCTAAGTACATAAATGTCAATATCCTAACTGAAATGAAGCTCTCTATAATCTGTCCCTTTAATCTCTTGATACCTCTCCTCACGTAATCTCTGGTCCTCACAGGACGTCCTTCTCTGATCTCCTCTCGTCACCTCCAAGATTTCTCCCGTTCATCCCCCATACTCTGGAACTCACTACCACAATACATCAGACCAGGGCTGGGACAAGGTATTCTGGTGGCCTAGGCAAATAAGGCCCAAATAGCCCCCAAATGGAAAATTCAGCCCACTCTATGCCTCCTTGCACCCACTTTTTTGCCTGGGATGTAGTGAAGTCGCCTACCTTCGCCTATCAATCGTCCCGGCCCTGTATCAGACACTCCTCCACCCAGTGTCAAAATGGCACTGAGCTACCTGTTGCCTGCAGGGAAGTTGATTCTTGGAGTCCACCCCACAGCTACTGTACACGACTACACATGTGACTCTGCCTCTTGCTTTCTGCCTCTTGTTTTCTGCATTTCTCCCTGGAAAGCAGCTCCAGGCCTGCCTCGGGTTTCCCGTGCTCCCCTGTGGACCATTCCGAACCTGCCTCCACCTTTGAAACTTTCAAAAGTAATCTGGAAACCTATCAATTCAGGATACTACTTCTGCTACTACACTACTGTACCAACACATCCATTGATCATTTTCTTCCTTCCTTGTACGATTATACAGTAAGTACCGGCAGGCAGGGCTCCCTCCTCTGTACGTTAGTTGTTGTTTGTAATATTTCATCAAATTTTTTGGTTTGTGCGTTTAAAAAAAAATCTAAAAGGTATAAAAAACTTGCGTGGTTTAAAAGTAAAAGTAAAGCATTTTTCTAAAGCAAACAAATATCTGGCTTACGTTAAATGCTTATAAACTGTATTGTCATATTGACTGCTAAGGGCAACTCACAAAGGGTTGCACTGTTTATCAAGGGTGTGTGATGGTGTGTGGCATGGATATAAAGTGGGGCCAATAAGTCCTTTGCCCCGGCCGGTTATTTTTAAAAAAGGTGTCCCAAAAATTTCTGTTTTCAGGAAATGTAAATCTAACAAATTTGGGGAATTGTGGGCCGGGAAAAATTTTCACCAGGATCTGGCAAGATCCTAATTGCTGGCAACTCGATGCACTGAAGTGTTACAATTAAATGTGGGAGTTCCCCCATTAAAGGAAGAAAATGCAACCCAAGGCTCTATAATATATTACTATTGGAATGACCTTTTAGCATATGATGTCACAAGTGTCATGAGACATCATCTACTGAAGTAAATGAGGTAACTGACCGCTGTATGATGTCACAGACACCCTGACCTTATACAAATGGGAGTTCTGAGGAAAATATCTCATATTAAAAGATGAACATAAGGAATGTAGAAATCAGAATGAATATGACATACTGTATTTTAAGAGGGTTAAAAAGATATCCAAAAATGGATCCAATTTTCAAGATCCCAAAAGGGGGATTACACATAGCAAAAGTGGTGGCCTGGAGTTCCTCATCCTTTCTTAAAAGAACTTACAGCCGGAAAGTTTTAAAATAGTTAGGGGGAAACATGAACTGTGCTCGTTCAAAGTCTATGGGACCAACAGGGCTAGTCAAGTAACAGTGCTCAGCTATCTCCGTCGGTGTCATAGACCATAAATGGAACAGCTTCCAAGCTTTCGAGTGGGCAAGTTATGGGGAATAGCAGGGGAAACCCTGTGATTAGCTTTGTCTTTTACTGGGGGTTGGGGATAAATTACTATAGTGGATTAGTTTTACAAAAATTTGGTAAAATTTTTCAAATAAACATTAATACTATGCTTTTTTTTTTGCAGTTAAACAAATGTTTTATCTGCAAAACTAAGCAGATTTTAACAATCCATTTGAAAGTGTTACCTAGTTGTGGTAAAACTAACTGTGCTGCTTATGACTGCATCAGTTGGCCACATACTTTGAGCTTTAACACTGTAGTGTGTAAGTCCCGGGCAGTATATGGTTTTTTTCTGTCATGTCATTTTAAAATGAAGTTATTTGCTCTCACCCAGGGTGCAAAAATTTTTACATTTACTGGAGCAAAAAAAGGGGGTTTCCCCACAAAGGGCTTTTCGGTTTTGCCTTTTGTTTCAGTGGTGGGGGGGGTGAGTGGGGGCAAAAAAAGGTTTTTTTTTTTGGTCCTTTATTCGCGTTTAATGGGTTATGTACTGGAATTCTGTTTACCCCTTTTAAAGATTCTGGGTGGACCACAAGTCCCCTATTTCCGAGAACAGGAGAATTAGCTTAACTTTACGCCGGGCTATTTTTGTTTTTAGGATTCTTTTTCCCCCCCGCCTTTCCCCGAGCCATAACTTTTTTTTTTTTTCCACCACCCCAGACATTGAGGTTTTTTTTTGCGGGCAAAGTTGTCCCTTTTTAATTGGGTGTTTTTCATATTGAAAAAATATACTGGGAACCGCAAAAAATTCTAAATGGACAAAAGTGAAAAAAAAGTACTTGGCCCCGTTTGGGGGGTTTTTCTTTTACGGTGTTCAATCTTCGGTAATTGTGTTTTTTGTATTCTACCCGGGTTTATAGCATCCGGAAAACCCCAAACCCCTGTAGGTTTCCGTTATGTTTTGGTACTATAAAAAAATTCCAAACATTTTCTATTTTTGAAATTTGCACCGCCGCGTCATTTTCCATGACCAATACTTTTTATGTTCCAACACCTATAGACTTGAGTGAGCTAGCATTTTTTGCGGGATGAAGTGTTCTTTTTATTGCTACCAGTTTGAAATACATGTGACTTTTTTTATTCAATTTATTCCAGTTTTTATGGGACATAAAATGACCAAAAAAAACACAATTTTGGCGCTTGGAATTTTTTTTCTTCTACGGTGTTCAGCGTATGGGATAAATGATGTTTTATATTTATAGATCGGACTTTTTCAGACGTAAACCCCATGATTTCGCCGCGGGTGTCCTGCTCGGAGAGAGAAACGGTACACAGCGACACCCTCCCGTGCTGTAATCGGCGGGTGCTAGCTGCAATTAGCATTGCTACTTACCAGCACTATGACACGCCCATATATCATAGGTCGGTAAGGGGTTAATGATCCTCCTTATCTCTTTCCAGGAGACCATTGTGTCTCTTAGTAAGATGGAGTTTTTTAAGTGAACTTGGCAGGGCCCCAAATCTTGTGAGTAAAAGGGAGAATTGATGACATGGAAACGCTAAGGGGCCGTTCACACGGCATTTTTGGATGCGTGTTGGATGCAGCAGGATCGCACCCTATAGTTTATTATAGGGCTCCTGCTGTGTCTTTCGGACCAAGAATTGACATGTCAATTCTTGGGACTGATCGGAAGAGCGGATCCAAAAGACGCAATGAGACATGCATCAGCGATCACTCGTGTGAGCGTCGATACATGTTTCATAGTAAAAGCAATGCAAAATCACATTGCTATTTATTAGATACGTTTTTGGGTCCGTTTAGGGTCTGACAGACAGATCCAAACATGTATCTAAAAGAGTATGTTCACACGGACTCAAGATGCCGTGTGAACATACCCTACGGGTGCTTTCACACGCAGGTGTGTTTTTGGTGCGTTTTACTGATGCGTTTTTTGTGCAGGAATGTACAGCATGAATTGCTGTGCCTTTCTGCACAAAAAACGCATCCGAAAAACACATCTGAAAAATGCATCAAAAATGCACATGCATTAACCACCCACAGTTCTTTCAACCTGGCAGCAATGCTGTCTCTCTCGCTCCCTCCCTCTCTCTCAAGATGGCCTAGCTTTAGGACCTCACCAATTCTACACATCTGCTAAAGTGGCACTGAGCTATTTAGGGTCTCCTTCTCTCCTCTGTTTGAGCCTCATGACACACTATGCACAGCCACTGGCAAACATCCTAGGTGTTTACTAGACCAATTCTCTAGCAGTAATGTGCTTCTCCCTGTGGCTATCAGTCCTCACTGCCAAGTGTACTCCTGTATTGCTGCAATGCAGCCCCGAGCTGTCACTCTGAGCCTGCTGTGCACACACTTGCCAGACTGACTTCTATTGAGCTGGCTTCCTGTGGCCCATAGTCTCCTGACTGAGCTGCATAGACTCTCTCAGTCACTCCATGCAGTCTGTCACCCACATACCCTCTGTTCACTTCCTGCTTATATTTTCTATATATGCATGGTGCTATGATGGCATCTAGTGGCAACCACTAACACTGCAGGCATACATTAAATTCATTACATTACATATAGCTACGTGGTGTAGAGCACATTAAAGCATAGCAATAGACAGTGCAAAATGATGAAAATGTTACACGAATACATTATATACATATAAAATCTTATCGGTCAGAGGGTGAGGGATATAGTAGAACAGTCAGCTCTTGAAGCTGATCTGTTGAAAACAAGAAAAATGAGTAAGTAAGCTGGGATCTCACTTCGTTCTTCAGTACATCGGAGGTATCCATCATGATACAGTGAAAGAACTACCTTGACGCTTACTGCAACTGTGCCACAGCTGGCCCATGGACATCAATGGAACAAACTGTCCAATCTGGACTACATTTGCTCTATTTGCCAGTGGAATACACTTTTTGTGCAGGATATAAAAGCTTGGTAGATACCTCTAATGCAGTGAATAACAAAATGGAGACTTAAGGATAAATGCACATGGGACAGATATGTTCCAGGGCTTTTGCAGCAGATTTATGTGCAGAAAATCTGCAGTCTGTGGTAGAACCAGCAAATTTCACCTCCACTTTACTTTAATTCTTGTGAAACGCCTGAAGAATTAACAAATTTCCTAAACACTGTTTTAAAATTGTTAAGGGGTGTGGTTTTCTAAATGGAGTCATTTACAGGGGTGTCTAACGTAAAGGCCCCTCAATGCCACATCAGAATTAAACTGGTCCATAAAACAATCTTGAAAATATGAAAAAAAATGCTTCTCAAATTATAGGCTCTCTAATGTCGTAAAAAAATAAAAAGACATTTAAAAGAATGATACCAACATAAAGTAGACATATGGTGCGGCATGTATGAACGGGGCTGCACCAGATATCTGGCGTCTTTTCAGCCCGATATCAGACGCAGCCCCGTTCACTACATTTTTAAATGACCTGCACGCCATTATCAGGCGCATTACATTACAAATTTTTTACATGCCGCCCATGGTACAGTAGATTCTAGTTATAAACTGTTTTGTGTGGTTTAACTATATTTCTGTATGTCTAAAATGGGGCTTTGTCATAAAGGTCAAAATTGGCTGCAGCTATAATGGTTTTAACAGCAAAGACCCCTGTAGATTAAAACACAGCTAATGTGTGAGTTTTCCACCTGCTTGGATACTATCGCTATCAGTCTTTCTATAGCTGAAGGTCAATATTCAGTAATTTGTGTGGGAGAAAAAGGCTAGAAAAGGCTAGAAAAATTGTTGAAAAAGTTAACACTAGCTATGAGAAATACCCAATTTGAACCCAACAGAAAAAAAGTGGTAGATCAGATATATATGTAAAAAAAACGACACACAATTTTTTTTTCAATTCTAAAAAATAATTTTATTTAAATAAGTTAAAAAACAAACAAAATGATGAAAGTACTACCAAAAAAAAAAAGATGTGGGAACAATACTTTTAAGAAATAAAGGAAAAATCAAATAAGTGCATCCCCCCCTTAGTTTTTTTTTTAAAAAATCATTTTTAGGGGTTTTACAGCACTAGTGCAAGTGCATCAAATAGCAGTCAATACAATGGTAAGTTCTTGCACTACATCAGCAAATTATATAGATAATATAAATACAATAAATACAAATATAAATTAAAGTGCAAACTCATTTTTTTTGTTTTTTAAAAAAATTTAAAAAAAAATTATTTTTTAAAAATAAAAAAAAAATTTTGTGTTACTTTATGTAAAATTAATCTAAACAAGCTTTTTTTTTCCCCACTTGCTATAATAGATAGATGTCAACTCCAGGGGAACAATTGTTTCTCTTCGTTGAGAATGTAAGGTGTCTTAAAGCCAAGGCAAGTATATTCTCCTAAAAAGGGAAGAAACCGCGTTACAAGGTCCCAAATCTTCGGGGGTAGCTTTTTTGTAAGCCCAAGCCCAAACTCGTTAAAGATTTTGAAACAGGGACTAGGGAAATTGGGCAAGTAAAGAAAAAAGAAAGATGCTTTACAGCTTATTGTGTATGGGATTGTGTAGCTGTAGACCTGTCAGGGTGCCCATATTGACCATTATCTGCCACTAAAAGCACCTAAAAGGCCTCAAAAATTGGGACCATACAGCATAAAGGGGTACCTGGTTTTTCTGGACGTGTTTTCTTTCACATCCTGTGGACACCCGGTGCGGGGAATTTTTCCCCTTGAAAATAAACACCCAAAATGCACTAGGGAAAAAAGCCCAAGCTAGGTGGAGGCAGTGGGGATACAAATTGTAAATTCTGCTCAAATTTCAGGGGTCCAACTTTCCCTTTAGGGATGAAAAAGGACGGCAAAAAAAACAGGCAGAGTATTTTTTCTTTTTTAAACTTTACTGAACCAAATTTGAATAAAAACATTTTCACAAGAGGTATTCCCTAAACCCGGGTTTTGGGGATTAATTTCCTTCAATCTCGAAGGGGTCCCCCTCTTCAGGGGGCAAGCCTGCATGTGGGAGACTCCCCCCTCCCACAATCCCGTGTTCTGAGACCAAAAAAACCCAGTTTCTTCTAGTAGGACACTTCCCAGAGGCACTGGTAAACCCTTTATCCTTAGGGGAAATTATCACCCCCAACCAATTCTTTTTTCCAGACAAGGGAGACACATTTTCCACCCTTCACTCTCTCCTCCACCGTCCCCCAGGCCCCCAAAATTCCCCCCCTTTTTCCTCCCCCTGGCTCATTGCCCCCCCCCAAAACGTTTCCCCTTGTAATCAGGCAACTACCCCCCAATTTATCTTGGATGTTCGGGGGGCAATCTACTGGAAAGGGGGACTTACAAAAACCCCCTTTTTTTACCTTCGCCCCCCGGGGGTTTAAAAGTGTTGCCGCCCCCGGAAAACCGATTTTTTCCCCACATATTTTTTCCATAACGAATTGGCATTTTTCCAAAAGTTGGAACTTTTGGAAAGTCCGTATCTGTAGGGTTTTCGGGCCCCCATGAAACCTCGGGGGTCTGCAGGAGGCACGCTTGACCTTGTTTTCCACGGTGGGGGGGTTATCCTTTGGGGGAAAAGCCATCACTCCGGGGTCAACACCCTGGGGCACTCGAGGGAGGTGGGGTATCCCCCCTCTGGAGGCGGGGGTTTGGGCAACAAAAAAAACATGGTCTCAACGGGTTCCCGTTGTAAAACCCCTGTGGGAATTGCCCCCCGAAAATTTGGGTGAAGGGGGTCGATTTAACCAACAGATTTTTGAACCCCTGTAGGGAAATTCCCCCACAGTAAGGTAGTCCATCAGACCACTGTAGTTGATTAAACGCTGAATATTCCTCACGGGGCACCTCCCGTTCCAGGGCTCTTGCTAACCCAAAATTTTCCTACATCGTTCCCTACTTTCTCTGTCAGTTTTCTAAATTTTTGGGGTGGAAAAAGAAACCCCCTGTACCACTAAAAGGGTTTTTACCCGGGGCCCCCAAAATGCCCCTTTTTCTCGTCAACCACGGGATAATGCCCTCTCCCTTTCTTTGGAAGGAACCCACCACTTCCCCAACAGTGTCAATTTCCGGGGGCAGTTGCACTTGCCAGTAAAGTCCCCCCCTTTCTCGGCCCAAACCATTTTTTCCCCCCTCTCCCATACTTTTTTTCCCCCCGGGCGACGGGAAACTTTTCCATTCCCGGGGGGGAAAACATTCCCTTCCTCGGGACCAAACCTCTCCCATTGTATCTGGGGGTCCTCCCCCCTGTCGATTTCCCTCCAGTCCTTCGACGTCCTCCAGTCTACCCTTCAGTATTTTGGGCCGATACAGTTTCTGACCCGGGGAGCAACCTCGGTCTATTGAAGTTAGGTCTCATTCCCCCCCCCCCCCCGTTTTTCCTCGTGACGCCAAAAGGGCCTTTCCACGGGATTGCGGGACAGAGCATTTTCATTAAGTGTTTTCTCTCCCTGGCATCCCGGGTTTTGGAAATTGAATTTTGCTGGGGCCGGGGGCCACCACCCTGCCCCAAAACCCCCAATTGGGGGTTTATCCAGAGGAAACCAAAGGGGGGTTTTTTGTCATCACTGGGCATAAACGGCGCCGCCCAAAATGTCGCGAATTTTTCCTTTAAAGGGCCCCAAACCACCCCCAAAAAACTCTAGGTTTAAAGGGAACTGAAAATTATTTGGATTCCTCCCCCCATCCTCAGATCCTACTGGCAAAAAACGAAATTTGACCTCTCTTGGCCCCCCCTGTACTTGGGTAAGGACAGCCCCCAAAGCCTTTTAGACTCCCATGGTTTTGGGTACAAAAAGGGGCCAAGCTGAAGTCTGCGTAAGCTAAAAATTGGGGGCCACTATTAAACATCTCTTTAGTTCCAGGAAGGCCCATTTGGGCACCCTTTTTCCCCAGGGAAAGGGTTTTTCTCGTTTTGACCTCCCCGGGGCCCCCCCCCCTTGGAGAAGAGCATATAAGGGGGGGAAAATCTCGGCAAATTCTTTCATGAACCGTCGGTAGTACCCTCCCACCCCGGGGAAAGATCTCAGTTCAATGGCCGTGTGAGGGGGGGCCCCCGCTCACTGCCCAAACTTTGGAGTCTATGGGGTTTTCCCCCTCCTTAAGACTACATGGGCCTAGGTACTCCCTACTTCCCCCGAACAAATACATTTAGAAAGGGTTTTTTAACTTTAACCCATGCACTCTAACCGTGCTAGCACTCGGGGGTCCCAGCTGTTTTTAGGGTGTTCCCCGAAGGTGGGGAGAAAATAATATGTCAACCCCGATAAAAGACAAAACCCTTTGTAATTCAAATCCCCCCAAAAAAAGTTCCATCAACCTCTGAAATGTTGCAGGGGCATTATTCAATCCAAACGGCAAAAGCCGGGAAAACTCAAACAGTCCCATAGATAACAAAAGCCCCCTTCTCCTGGTTTCCTTTTCGGCAATTGGGGCCGCCCGTAAAACCCCTACTTGATCCAGAGTGGAAAATACTGAAAACCCCCCCCTAGGGCCAAACCCCGAATCTTCCCAAAGCGGGTAATGGGTAAGGGATCTCTACCGGTGCAAGCGTTAAAACCCTATAAACGACGCAGAACCGGAGAGTCCCATCCTTTTTCTTTAAAATAACAGAACGGAGAGGCCCCGGGGTCTTACTGGGGTGTATCACCTTTTTTCCCTGCATTTGCTTTTTAAAATTTTTTTGACCTCCTGATAAAGTTCTGGGGGAAAATGTCGGTAACCGCGCCGAAACCCGGAAAGGGGGTTCCCCCGTCAGGATCTTTAATTTTCCCAAGGTCCCGCGTGAAGGGCCCAAAGGGCAGCCCCCATGAAAGAAAACCCCCCCATGGGGCCCCCCGAACCAAGGCCCAAATTCCCTTTTTCTTCTACCGTCCCCCAAATTAGTCCCCCTTTTGGCACACTACTTCATGACACTCTCAACTGGGGGGGAAGGGTTTTCTGTGCCCCCACCGGCACAGGTTTTTCTATTTTCCCCCCCCTTTCCCCCTTTTGGCCCCCCTCTACTCCCAACCGGTGTCCCAAGTCTGAAACCCCTTTTACCAGGTATACCTCTGCCCCTTTTTCTCAGAAGGCCCGTTTTCACTGGGATGATTTAATTTTAAATTTTATGCCCCGAACCCCAATTTCCCGGCCCCCGCGTAAAGTCCCCCACAGAGTGCTCCCACTTTCTACTCCTTCCCCTCTGGAAGGCTGGGTCTCCCCCCACTGTAGTAACCCTTAGCTTTTCCCATCTTTTACCTTTCAGGGAGGGGGATCACAACTCGTGCCCCCCCTGTAAATCGTACCCCCCCTTCCGTACTTTATCCCCGCTTCATGGGCCATCAGTCCGTCAATGGCTTGTAGTACATTCATACCCAAATCACTGGTACTTGGGGAATCCATAGTATTCTTAAATACCACCACCCCCTTTTCCTTTTACCCGGTGTCCCCCCAAACTCAATTCAGCTTGCCCTACCCCCTACAAACTGAAAAGGAAATTTATTAGGGCTTTTAGACTCACCCAGAGGGCCTTTTCTTTAAACCCTGGGGGGGTGGAAAGGTGTCTCTCAAATGCCCCCCTACGAGGGTGTTGAAACTTGCGAGCCCGTATCCACCAGGGAGGTCAATTCCCCCCCCAAATTTAAAACCCGGCTTTTAAATTTCCGGGCTCTCCCCAATTTAATTCCCTTTTGCCTTCCCCATAGGGGAAATCCACATTTTTCCCCCTGCGGTTTTGCCCCCCCAAAACCAGGCGGTCTAGTTTAAAACCCCCCGTTAAGTCTCCAAACCCCGTCGGGGACAGTTTTTTTTCCCTTAAAGGGTTGGCCCCACTTCGTCACACTCACAACACTTCGGTCTGTTTTTCTCTCAAACGGTAGGCTCCCGTCTTTGGGGTGAACTCCCCCCTTGCGGTTTCCCCTGGGGCCCGTATGTCAGTCACTAAACCCTTTAGTCCCAAAAGTCCCTTGAAGTTCTCTCAGCGCTTCCCCCAGGGAATTAATTCTTAGCTCCAGTGTATTTTTCTCGGGCCGGTGCCATCCCCAAACTTGTGGGGGCCCAACCGCGGTCGCCCCCCATTTCCGCCTCCCTTTTCCAACGTGATCGTTTTTCCTTTTAAAACTTGGTGGGAAAGGGCAGGGGGGGTCCAGTTAACCCCGCCTCCCCCAAGGTCCCCGTAGTGACTGACTTTTCAAACCTACAGAAATTAAACCGCACCCCGCACTCGTATTGCAAGGCGCAGCGCCAGTTTCCTTTTTCCCTTTTTTTTGCAAAGGGGAAACATAAGCTCCCCGTAGGCCTTTTTCAACTGGGGGTTTGCGTTTCGTTCTCTTTCTGGGCCCAAAGGGGGAAGAATCCCTTCCTTAACCCCGCTTCTGATGAGAATTTTCCATACACATCCTCTAGGGTACTCAGGATCTGCTCAAAACTTGGGCCCCTTTTACGTGTAGAGTGCACCCTAACTGTTTTTTTCCCGGGTTCTCCCCTTTAAGGTAAAATCAGTTTCCAACTCTGTTTCAGAAAGTGGGCGATGTTACACAACCGGGCAAACCCCTTCTAGTCCTTTTCCCTTTCCCAAACTTCGAGCGAAAAAATTGTCACCACTAAACCCTTTTTGGGAAGTACTCATAAAGGGGCCCACCGGGACTGAAAGGGGAGACGCTTGGGCGGGGCGGAAATAACTCTGTCATCACCATATCATATCCATCCGTCGCACTACCCAAAAAGTAAAAAAGGAAAGGGGAACAAAACAGGCAAGTACTTTTTTTCTTTACTTACTGAAAAAGAGTTTAGTAAAAAAAAGTTTACAAAGGGAAAAAAATCAAAAAGGTTTTTGGGGTTAATCCTTCAATTTTCATAGCTCCCCCTCTTTAGCGGCAAGCCTGCAAAAATGGAAAACTCCCCCTCCCACAATGCGTGTTTGAGCCAAAAAAGACAAACCTTCTAGTAGGGAAAAATTTTCAGAGGGCCCCGGTAAAACCCCTTTTATCCTGATGGGGATTATCACCCCACAAAAAAAAAAAATTTTCTTCCCCAGAGCAGGGGGACACACTTTCCACCCCTCACTCTCCCCCTCCCAAAGTCCCTCTAAAGGGTCCCAACTCCTCCCTTTTCCCCCTCTGGGTCCTGTTTTTCCCCCCCCAAAAAGTTTTCCCCTGAAATCAGGCAACTACCACAAATTTAACTTGGAATATTTTGGCCCATCTACTGAGCAAGAGAACTTAAATACACCCCCGGTTTTCTGGACATTAAAATTTTTACACAAACCAAGTACCACCCCTCTAAACATTTTTGCAGGTTTAAGTACACCCCTTAATATTTATAGTATTCCCCAAAAACAGTGGCCTTTTTTTAGGGGGGAAAAATGCCCTCTGTCTTGTTAAGGAAAGATTTCAAGATTGTGAAAAAGATTTTAATGGTCAACTTGGGTCCCCAAAATTTCCCCAAAATTTTTTAAAACTGACTGAGTTACTGGTTTTTGTGTTGGAAAACAAGGCTTAATCTATGAACTTGCAATTTCCAGGCCTTTGTTGGTCAGAACTGTTTTGGTGACATTATAAGGACCTAAGCAAAAGACTGGTGGTATTGATGTTACTTCAGAACACTGTATAAATACAACCAATTACATAGGTTTATTTCAGTTTTTCCAGTTCAAAATGAAAAAAAAAGCTTTCCCCAAATTTATTTTTTAACAGGGTGTGATGGGGTTGGTTTTTACTGGTTTCTGTGAACCAAAACATTTCCCCATTGGGAAAAAAGTTTTTAATACACTATGACATTACATGATGTTTTCTTCCACAAACAATGGCATCCTTGTCCACGGGCTGTATGTATACTGCAGATAAGTCTCATTCAACTAAATAGGGTTAAGTTACAATACCAGACACCGCCAATGGACAAGAATGCTATTGCCTTCTGTAAAAAAAGTAAACCCGATTTTGTCAAATAAAACAAAACAGTTTTTTAAAAAAAACACATACAGGCATTTCCGGATTATAAACCCTCCAAATTACAATTTTCTTGTATTTAAAGGGGTCTTGCCATAATGCAAAGTCCCTTTCTGAAGCCGGCTCGTAACTCGCTAAAGCCAGTCTCAGTGAACGGGAAGGTGGCTGCACTTGAGCAAGCTCTCCTCTTTCATGTCTAAATTATATTCAGAACTGCGATAACAAAGAATAGGGAGATCTGTCAAGCAAAAGCTTTTTCTAAAACAGGCCGCAAAAAACTGGTTTGGGTAAAGGGGAATTTTTCCCTTTGGGGGTAAAAACCCTTTCAAGAACTGAGGATAATGTTTGCGCTGACTCAGGGTATGAGAACAGAGTATGAGTCACGCCCAATTTCTTCTAGCCCTAGACGCCTTGGCTCTCTCAAACTCCATTAGCAGCGTTGCATGCTATTCGCTGGAGCAGCTTGCACATGTGCCACCACGTTCTCTTCCTCCGAGTGTGAAGAAGGAAGGCCAACCTGGGCCAAAACATTGCACATATATCTGGACTTTCTATATTGCCATCTCCTGTATCTCACTTGATGGTTGCACCATGGAGAGGCACTATACCTGTTATTCTATATGTTTGGTGTAAATAAATAATATATTTCATGAATTCATGATGACAAATGCCATGGATGATAAAAGCCTTATACGGGAATAAAAATACCCATTAAACCAAGGTCTGCGGTATCAACATTATTTCCTTGAGGGACAAAAAGTGAGGTGAAATCTTCTGAACAGGGGCATAGACAGCAAAACAAATATTATATGGCTATAACCTCTTCCTCGTACTATCCAAAAGTAAAAAAAAAATAATAATTTAGTTGGCGTTACACTTAAAAAATTTACCTGTTCCAACTTAGATACAAATTCAACTTAGGCTAGATCCACACAGCAATCTGAAAATACCGCCAAAAATCCGACGGCATTTTCAAATTGCTGGACCGCACCACCATTTTTTAATGCAGTTTTTGCGCAAAAAATGGCGTCCGGATTTTGGATTCCGGGAGGTCCAGTACATTATTGCTGTGGGAATCTGACATCGGTCCCGCAGAATATAGTACATGTTCTATATTCTGTCGATCGGTTTTCGTTTTAGGAAAGCCTCATTAAAAAATCAGTGATGTATAGACTACAACACGGATTATCTATTGAAGTCTACACAGCGCAGGATACAGTCAGTTTTTCAATAGATTCAAAATACGGAATCCATTGAAAAACCGACCAAAATCCTGTGCTTTATAGAACTAGCCTTAAGAAGAAACCTACAGAAGCTCTCGTTTGTGACCTGGGGACTGCCTGTATACACATTTGAATCCAAAAATTCACTTTAGTTAATAAAATTAAAATTGTGTTTATGATCTAAAATATAAAATGGAAGGTTGAATATCCTGTATAAAATATATTCAAATAGATGCATGAGCATCAGAACTGGAAAGTTCAAATCAGGCAAATATTTTTCCTTGGATTGGTAAAGCTTGTTTTATTGAGCACATCTTTCCAAAGTGCAGCTCCACTTTCATTTCGAGTCAAGGAAACTCAAAACAATGTGATCACCCTTATTCAAACCATATTCTGACATCTGCACACAAAAATGTAACATGGCAGCTTCTGTAGCTCACAATATTGATTTCCTCCTCTGCTTTAACCTGGAAAAAGTAATATAGATATTTTTACAAAGCACTCATTCTGAAGTGGATTTCAATCTTCATATATAGCTCTGCATACTGTTGTTACAGTGTAAATATACGTGGTGACATTTTTATGATTATTGCTCATATATATCATATTGAGCTTGCATATACATGTTATGGCTTCCTCTATACGCTCCAACAGAGAGGATAAAGTGGCACAGGTGTTTGACATGCAGGATATGTTGAGTTCACAGAGTTCAGAATGCCGTACTAAACTAAAAGAGCTCGAGAAAGCTTTGTCTCAAGAGGTCCGTGTCTGGTGGGATCTCACTACTCTGAAACAATACCTTCAAAAAAATATGATACCACGAGGGTTAAGGGTAAGAAAAATGCCAACCCTAATATATTCTGATGTCTTTCTTCAAAAATGGAACGAGACTTTGTCAGTGTGCTCACGCAATTTAATGCAACTGATTATAGAAGAAGAACAACAAAAGTTGGATCAATTGTCAGTACAAATACAAGAAATTGAAACTAAATTAACTGAATATGTAGAACTTTCAGAATATACACAACTATATGATAAAATAAATAACAATGTTACAACATTAGAAACGTCCATTATGGCTACAAAAAACGTAAATTTCAAAGGGATACTACTGACTATGACAACAACTGTGTGTACAATTGGCAGTCTAAGGATTATGTGCCAAATACCCCTAAATCCATTCTGAAAAGAAGATTCTGGCATACGAATAGGGGTTCTGGTTTTTCCAAGCGGGTTAGCTTTAGTTCTGACTCTTTTATCAACTCAAGGGATTTAGATGACGATGAGATAAACAAAGCTAATACATCTTCTGGCCGTAGTCAAACAGAGTCTGATGCTCCTGTAGTACGTCCTAAGAAAGCTGCAAAAAACGGGGCAGGCAGGGAGGACGAAAACACTCCAGAAAAGTCCAAACGAAGTATCAGACCCAGGAAGGGGAACATTCCCAGAATATAGATGTTCTAAATCTATCTGATCAAGTTCTTAATACTGACCAAGAGGACGTTCTAAAATTAGGATTTAATTTTGTTGTCAACCAACCCATGGACATGTTCTCCACTCTCAAAAGTTTGAATCGGTTTATTAGTAACCTCACTGTTAAACGACATTTTTGGGGTTCTGTTCCTGAGTCTGGTCCATCTTGTGAGTGTCCTGGTTCCTCTAATTAATTTTCTGAACTTTCGTTCAGTGAACAGATTGCTTTGATGGATTTACGGGAGCTTAGTCCCTCGCAGGATTAGGCTTTCTTGCAGACAAAACCGTTTGTTATTAGGAATTCTGCCTTTTACAGGCAGTCCCCGGGTTACAAACTGTAGGGACTGTAGGTTTGTTCTTAAGTTGAAAATGTATGTAAGTCGGAACAAGTATATTTATTAAATGTAATTCCAGACAATTTTTTTTTTTAGTTTTGGATAGTGCAGGGAAGGGTTTTTACATTTGTTTTGCTATCTGTGCCCTTTTTTAGAAGATTTCACCTAACGTTCTGTATCTCCTGTGCAGCTGTGGCATGCTGGCACTTGGTTATCATGGGGCGTGACTCAGTGTTGAATGTCCGCCATGCCCCATAAGTCTCCGTTTGTAACTAGGGGACGTATGTAAGTCGGAACGATGTAAGTCGGGGACCGCCTGTATCCTGTCCATGCAAGGAGTCAATATATGGATATTTTTCAATCCCTTGTTGAACAGTATTTAAGACAAATTCTTGCAGACTCTCATGTACATTTTGGCATGTCAAATCTCTCATCGAGGCAACGCAAAGGCCTTGGAAGAGATACGGGAAATGGAAAATGTAATCTTTAAGATGGCAGATAAGGGGGGATCTGTGGTTGTTATAAATAGAGTAAACTATTATCAGCAAATGTTGTTATTATTATCAGACTCATCCACTTATCGTAACCTCTCATCGAATCCTACTGCACGCTTTAAGTCTAAACTCACTGCTTTAGTAGAGGAAGGTATAGCGTTGCATGTTTTCTCTGATAGAGAATCTGAATACATTTTATCTACAGATTGCACCATTCCCCTCCTATATGGCTTACCTAAGGTGCATAAAAAACTGAACCCACCACCTATGCGACCCATATTATCTGGCGTTGGTTCCCTCTGCGAGCGTCTCTGCCAATGGCTTGATGCCCAACTGCAGCCATTAGTTGGTAGGGGGCCTGGATTCTTCCAAGACTCCAGAGATGTATTAAGTTACTCAAACAATATTTGGCACCCACATTATATGTGGCTCCGTTGCGACGTCGAGTCAATATACACAAGGATCCCCTTAGAAGTTGCAATATTGGCCCTAGATTTTCACCTTGATACCTACAGTTCGTATACTAGTGATGAAAAAATATTCATCAAATCTGTAACCTCATTTCTGATGCAGCACAACTACACTCTACTTGATGGCAAATTTTATTTACAGCTTAGAGGTGTCTCTATGGGCGCTAAATTTTCGCTCTCGCTAGCAAATCTTGTTCTTTCTTGGTGGGAATGAATGTATATATACATCTGACAACTCATTCGTTACCGACGTGGAGTGGTATGGCAGATACATAGATGACCTGCTATTAATTTGGCGGGGTCCTGTGTCTGCCGTACCACTCTTCGTCGAATATATCAATAATAATTCCCTAAATTTGTCATTCACATTTTCCGTTCATCAGGATCATATTTCCTTTTTAGATCTTGATCTCAGGGGAGTACCAAATTCCAATATTTTTACCAGAACTTTCAGGAAAGAAATTGCAGAAAATACAATTCTGCATTTCAAAAGCAATCACCCGAAGCATACTAAATTATCTATACCAATTGGTGAACCAATACGTGCCAAACATAATTGTACTACTGAAGAAGATTTCCAAATTGAATCTCAGAAGGTTTGTGTGCGGCTTCATAATCGAGGTTATCCGGATTGGGTTTTAGATAGAGCAGTACCCAGAGTAAGGGACATTCCCAGGTCTAAATTGTTATCATCTAACAAATCTAGAATTAAACAGGACATTCCAACTATTGTCTTAGATTATAGTATGCATTTTAATGCCATCAAAAATACAGTTACCAAATATATACCAATATTATAACAAGACAATATTCTGGCTGACATCTTACAAAAGGGCTGCAGAGTTGTAGCTAAACGTTCTACGACCATTGGTAATATTATATCTCCCAATGAATTTGTCTCTTCACCCTCTCGTTCTACGTGGCTTTCTAACAAAGGCTTTTACAGATGTGGTAGTCGCATTTGTAAAACTTGTACTTATGTGACACCTACCAAACAATTTCTTCCAGCACGCGCAATTTTCTCATTAAGCAGTGTAACACAACCTCGGTTATTTATATCATCAGATGCAATATGTGTGATCTTGATTATGTGGGATGTACCTCAAGAAAATTTTAAACTCGCATATTAGAACATCTGAATGATATAAAAAAAACTGCTGGACGTAATGTTTCTAGTGCCTCACATCACTTTATTGAAATACATAAATCTAATACCCAAAGTTTTAAAACGTCCGCTATTGAAAAAGTAGGTAGACGAGGTGGTAATCTAGAATACAAACTGAATGACCGTGAGGCGTTTTGGATATATATGTTAGATTCTATTATTCTTTTTCATTATTAAGCTTGAGCTCTTAAGTCATCTGATATACCTTGGTAACTTTATGCATTTTGTTTTATTTTCTCTGATACTCCCTGTCCTGCATATATTGTGATGATTTTAATCACATTTTTTAACCTTTTGTCACTTTTGCACCTATGTGGCTCAGCAGTGGTGGTTATTCTCCCGTTTGTTTTTTACCAGCTGCTCATTCACTGTTTTGCTGCTGGGAGATGTGCCCTACTTGCCTCCGTGGTGTCGCTGCCGCGTATCCTCACCTCATTTCAGGTGATGGTCGTTGTGCGGCGTGACTTGGATGTGCGGGATAGGACGCGCCTCACTGCGGCATGTGAATGGAGCATCGCCTCGCTCTCCGACGCTTGACTGTTGCTAGGGGGCGTGCCCTGCTCGCCCCAGTGCGACTGTTATGATGCATTCTCAAGCCGACATGGTGTGGGTTGCGTCATGACGTCGCACATGGGGGCGTGGCTAGGGCCCGCCTTCCTGCTTCGGTCGAGTGCCGGATGTTCGATTGGCGTGATCTTCCAGAGGTTCCACCCAGGTGAGTCTCATCGGTGCATTTACTTTTTACTATATATATGTATGTGTGTATAGTGCAAATTATGCTACAATTAAGAGTCCGAGTGACTCGAAACGCGTCAGCTTTGCACCTGTTTCATCTACATTATTTCTGTCACCACGTTTGGATCTTTGGTTTGTCTACAAATAAATGCATCTATTTTCATGAATTCCGGAGTTGCTGGCATCTTTCCCTTCTACGCTACCTTGGATGGACATTACAGAAGTGTAGCCGTGCAATCCGGTACATGTGAGTGATGAGCTGGCGTTCTCTGCTCTTTATAGATATTTTTACACATGTGATTCAGTTCAAGGAGTATATATACTTTTGCAAATATTTTACAATATTTACAAGTTACAATGATCTTTCCTAGGACATTGCATCCTGAAACCAGATTCAACATTTAGGGTGACATGAATGTACGGGTCTGCGCCAGTAGTCTGGTGTCCTTTCAGCCCAAAAGCTGGCACTGCCCTGTTCTTTCGATGTATGAGCAGGCGCACTCCAATAGCAGGCACATTATTGTGTGCGCGTGGCACTTTGTAATGCACCTCAGAAGTGGGGGGGCGTTCTGGAGGTGTGTCGCAAAACAACCTCATGATTCTATACATTTATGACAGGAGGACGACAAAACTAGGCGCATTACTGCTGGAACAGGCAGACCAAGTTAAAAAGTGTTTACAGAGCCTAGTTGTCGTGTGGAACTAGAATGCCCCAAATTTTGACCCGTATAAACATTTCTACTTTCTGGCGCATTTACACTGCTTTAAATTTATTTAGAACTGCCTCTATGCGCCTAATCATACATGTCACCCAAATGTCACGACACTGCCGACTGTGGACAATGATTGATGGGAGATCTAACCAAATTATCATGATTTTTTTCAATAAACCCCTGTTTTTGCAAAGTGCTGCATGTTTGGCAGTCTAGTGGCGCCTTTACAGTACGGTCGTACTAATGCCCTGTACTGCTCTCTAAATGTCCCAAATTGAGCTGCTTTTTTGGGGCCCCCGGGTGAAGGTTACCCCACAATGACCCAAAGGAGCTCCTATCCTTAAACAGAAAGTGATTTCCAGCAGCTCTTTCTGACCGTTAGGATTTGCTTTCTCTGTATAAGGTCTATGCTTAACTTTCTTCAAATCTTTATTTTGCAGTTTGGGTTGATATTTTGGGGCTTCAAAACCCAATGACCAGTCTTCCATAGTTTAGGGGTCTAACACGGGATTTCGCCCGATTTTGGGTATACTTCCCCTCACCGGCCTGAATCCCCTGTCGCGCAGGGATGCATTTAGGCGCACCCTTCCCCACTTTCGGATGGCCTCACATAAAGGCCTTAAATGGGCGCGGTGTGGCGTTCTGGGGGGGGAGCGGCTCTTTCCGAATACTCCGAGGCGGGGTACGATCGCAGGTGGCAAAGTGCGGGGCATTGCAGCTTTTGCCAGCTGGGACGGGCAGACCTATTTAAAATTCTGGTCAAAAATGACCGGAGGGGGGCAAATTTGAAGCGAAACGAAACATGGAGGAAACAAAAGAAGATCGCAAAAGAAATCTGGGCTCTCAGCCCGTGCGGAGGGAGTATGATTCCAAAAAATCGTTTTTATTAGGTGTAAAACTTATCAAAAAAGAGCTCAAACTTAAAAAAAAAAAAAAAAAAACAAAAAAAAAAAACTTCCAAAAATCTGAAGGCCCAACATCAGGATTTAGGATTTTGGAAATTGCCGGGAAATACAGTAATTCAAATTCTGTAACGCTTCTCATTGGTCGGCAGAAACCAGACAATCAAATGGACGACAGTGACTCTTTAAAAACCCTATGGAGAAGTATTGCCCAATCAAATTCAAAAGGGGGGGAAGTTCAAAATCAGTAAAAATGCAAAAAGAGCTGTTTGGGTTGAGCTAGCGGGGTCTTGGCAATCCGGGCCAATCAGAATGGGAGCGCGGGGCCCCAAAATAACTTATGGAAAAATTTTGCCAATAAAATTCCCAAGGCGGGACGTCAAAATACAGTAAAAATGCAAAAGACTGTTTTGGTTAAAGCAGCAGGGCTTGGCTATTCGGCAAACAAGCGGGGAGCACTTTGCCCCAGTAGTCTAGGCCAACGGGGCAATAATCTGGGCTCTCAGCGCCTGCGGCATGAAGTAGTTTAAAAAAATCTTTTTTATTAGTGTAAAATATTATCTAAAAAAGGCTAAACCTTCAATAAACATAAATCAATCAAATCCCTAACAACGCATTTGTCCCCAAACCCGGGCCTACACAAAAAAATTGTAAAATTTAGAATTTGCCGGGAAATACAGTAATTAAATTTTTTAAAGCTCTTTCTTTGGCGGCAAAAAACACCAATAAAAATAGGAGCGACAGTAAACCATTAAAGCTATGGAGAATATTGACCAAATCAATTAAAAAAGGGGGGACAGTTCAAAAAAAAGTAAAAAAGGCAAAAGACTGATTGGTTGAGCCCAGGCGGAGTGGGAATGTACCAACATAGTAGTGCGTCTTTTTTAGTGGAGCAAGAAGGGCGCATAGAGGACCCCTAAAATTATTCGTCTAGGGAAATATTCTAGCACTGTGTTGGTTGGGGGGAAGGGGGGCCCGCCTGTTAGCAATAGCGGTAGTACCTTTCATAGGTTCTATGGGGAAAAAAATCAGAGCGAGCTCTGTTTGTTTTGGGCTAATTTAAAAAGAGGCGCGGTTATTTGGACCAATGGGAGAGCGGTGACGCTCTTAGGGTTTTCTAATGCAATCAATAAAAAACTGTACAGGGCAAAATCAAATGATAACACTCAAAGTTGTACCGAGGTTAAAAAATGAAAAAAATAGGGGTAACGAAAAAAACAAATAAATATGAATTAAATGAGTTAATTTTTTTTCTTTATTTTGTTAGCTAAGAACAATAATAGGGGTGAAAACGAAAATAAAGAAATAAAAATTTAACTAATTAAATTTCATATTTATTTGTTTATTTTTTTTACCCCCAATTATTTTTTCATTTTTAATATACACATCGGTAAAACTTAAGTGTTTCATTTGATTCGGCCATGTACATTTTTATTTAGATTGCTTTAAAAAAACCATAAAGCGGCGTCACTCTCCCATTGGCCCAAAAAACCCGCCTCTTTTAATTTAGCCATCCAAACGGGCTCGCTCTCTTCTTTTCCCCCTAGAACCTATGAAAGGTACCACCCGTGATTGGTAAACTGGGGAGCCCCCCTTCCTCCCAACCCAAAACAGTACTAAATATTTCCCCAAAACAGAATAACTTTTAGGGCCCCCTTTTTACGCGCCCTTTTTTCTCCACTCAAAATAGATGCACTACATATGATTGGTGGATTCAATCTGCCGCCTGGTCTCAACCAAAACACTCTTTTTTGCCTTTTTTTTTGTATTTTGAATGTCCCTCCTTTTCAAATTTTTTATTGGTCAATACTTTTCCATAGCTATAATGGTTAACTGCGTTTTTAATTCTGATTTTTTGGTTTTTTCCGACCAAAGAAAGATCTTTAAAAAATTTTAATTACTGTATTTCCCCGGGAATTTCAAAATACAATTCCCGAGTGCCCGGTGACGGGGACAAAGCAAATTTTTAGGGTTTGATTTGATAATGTTTAAGAAGGTTTCAGCTCTTTTTCTGATAATATTTTACACCTAATAAAAAATTTTTTTTAATCATACTCCATGCCGCACGGCGCTGAGAGCCCCGATTTCATTGCCCCGATCTAGCCATAACTACTAGCCCCTGGGACAAAGAGTCGCTCTCTGATTGGCCGGATACCAAGCCCCCGCTAGGGTCAACCAAACAGCTCTTTCTGCATTTTTCTGTATTTTTAAATGTCCACCTTTGGGTTTCATTGGGTCCATATTTTTCCCCTAGCTTATAATGGTACGTCGCTCCATTCTGATTGGGTTGGGTTTTTCCGCCAATGAAAGATTAAAATTTTTAATTACGTATTTCCCCCGGGAATTTTAATATCCCAATTTTTCCTGATGTTGGCCGGGCTCCGACAAAGGGTTGTTATATTTATTTTTGGTGTTTTTAGAAAGGGTTTTGCCTTTTACAGAGAAAAATTTTAAAAACCCCCAAAAAAAAACGATTTTTTACTAATACCCATGCCGCACGGAGCTGAGATTTCAGCCCCCCATCTGTCTTTTAGACAAAAGGGAAAGTAGCTCACGCTTGATTTGGGCCCGGATTTTCAAGCCCCCGCTACTCAACCAACACTCTTTCTGCATTTTTACTGTATTTTGAACTGTCCCCCCTTTGATTTTGATTGGTCAAAAATTTTTCCATAGGTTATAATGGCCCTGTCCCTTCCCATTTGATTGGGCCCGGGGTTGCCCAAACCCCCCCACTCAACCAAACAGCTCTTTTTGCTTTTTACTGTATTTTGAACTGTCCCCCCTTTGATTTGTTGGGGCCCAAAACTTTTCCATAGGTTTTAATGGGTCACGCGCCCTATTTTATTTTCTGGTTTCTCCGACCAATGAGAAAAGCTTACAGAATTTTTAATTACTGTATTTCCCGGCAATTTCAAGAACCAAATTCCTGAGTTGCGCCTTCTAGATTTTTGGGGAAAATGATTTTTTTTTTATGTATTTTTTTTTTAGGTTTTAGCTGAAATGTTTTAAACCTAATAAAGGGATTTTTTTTTACATAATCCAGC
This sequence comes from Phyllomedusa bahiana, assembly GCA_025379985.1. Taxonomy (NCBI): domain Eukaryota; kingdom Metazoa; phylum Chordata; class Amphibia; order Anura; family Hylidae; genus Phyllomedusa; species Phyllomedusa bahiana. The sequence goes on from JAODAL010017510.1 coordinate 57,692, forward strand.
CGCACGGACATCTTTAATGATTTTCGCTGTTTTCCAGCCTGTCCGAAACGGAAAACAGTTCGGCGCAGTCCCCCCACTGGAAAATCCGCACTGGCCCCACACACGGCGAGGCGCGGTGACTTTTCCCCGCATGTATGAGCGAACCTTAAATAAGGGGGGGGAAAAATTAGGGGCGTCCCCACTGCCCTAATCCCCACACTGTGCCTACCATGGGGAGGCCCGGCGGACTTTACACGGATGTATAGGCCAAATCCTCAGGGGAGGGTCTTAGGGGGGTCCCGCACTGCACCAAAGCCCGCACTGCGCCTCAAACACTGGGGAGGCGCGGCGGACTTTACACCGCATGTATGAGGTACCCCTGTGCCGACATACATGAGGCGCAAATTTCGCCCAAAAACTGGCGAAAACGTGCGCTGATTGGGGAGATTCAACATGTCCCCCCCATAATGATTTCGAATGAAAAAGGTTGTCCCAGAACCAATTAACATTGCATGTTGAGGGATCACTGTTATTTATTATCATGAATTAGAAAGGTTTTCTGGTTCTGTGTAAATAAAACTTTCAATACACAAATGAAAAGATCCACAGCTTTCAAATACACTTTGTTTCTAGCTATTTGCTTGCTGTCAGTGGATCAGGACACAAACCTGTAAATACCCAGTCCTGCTCTTGGGGAGGCATCATTAAAGAGGTTTACAACCCTGCACGCCGGACTTATGGCCTAAAAAAAACCCCTTTCCCTTTAAATAGTCCCCCCCCCTTTCTCCCCTCGTTCCATATCCCAAAAAAATACGTAACACCAGAGTTTGGATTAAAAGCCACAGCAGCCCTTTTTTAAAAACAATACCCAAAACAAAAAATAAATTCAAAATTTTCATACATATCAAATAAGAACACCCATCAAAATTGGGGGGTGAGGTCCTTGGAGCCACCCCCACGGTCTGGCGACCACCATTCCTCCTCTCAATAACTTACCCTCAGCCGTCACCCCCGGCTCGAGGGCACCAAATCCAACACCTGGCTCTCAGGGTTCCCGTCTGAAGAGCCCCACCTTCGCCAGACCAACCACATGTTCCCTCATGTGATTATTTTGGGGAGCCATAACCACCTATGACTCCCACACCATCTTAACTGGCTCCAAGGACCCCCAACCGCCACAGCAAGCATGTGTGACCCCTTACACATGCGCCGCCCCCCAGAGCCCCAAAGCACACTTCACTCCTCCCTGGAGACCAAGGACCCACAGGTCCAATCCCACGGCATTCAGATGCACACCATCTGCCCGCCAAAAATCCCCCTCACCTGACTCCAGTTCCCGGTGCCTTACAAAAAGTCCTTCATTACGAGCAACAAAACCAGATATATTCCGGTTCAACTTAATTCTGGCCTTATTAAGCCGCTCCCCCGACACCGCCCTAAGCCATGTCTTGCGCGGGACCACCTCCGACCAAACCAATATTATCCCCGGGAACAGCGCCCACAGCCTCAACAGATCGTGCCTGATATCCCGAATGAGCTCCCTAAGTGGACGATCCCCTAGGTCATTACCACCCATGTGAAGCACCAACACGTCCGGCACCCTGTCCCAAACCGCAAAACAATGCACCTCATGGAGCAAGCTCCTCCACCGCATACCAGGCGTGCCGAGCCACCGTTCTCGAGGCACTCCTAACTGCCGTCCACTCGTCCGCAGGTCAGCCCTCGCTGCTCCCAGAACACGAAGGAATGGCTGACGATCCAAATCAAACAGGGAGCCCACTGGGCTGTAAATAAACATAAAACCATGGAAGAACACATGTAACCTTGCCACAAACACCCCCACATCCCAAGTCCCCGCTCACCATCTTACTCCCCCAACAAGTGAGGTCTTATGTATAACCTACAACATTCAGACTCCCATCTGCTTAACCACCAAGGCCGGTAAACCAAGCCCAGTGGCCTCGTTTGCTGCCCCAATCCGGAAGGAGTGTGGAGCATACCGACCAGGATCCAAACCAATGGCCCTAAGACAGCGCCGGAATATCGCCGTGAACTGGAATCGCAACAGAAACTTGCCGCCAGCATGGTGGAGCAACGGGCCCATCCGGGTTGAAAACTCCGAACTGTATACCAGAAAACAACGTACCGGGCACACCACTCGACCCTTAACCAAGACATCAGTTTTTGACCTCCGAATCCGAAAACGAACCCGGTCACCTAAATCCTCCACATCCTCCCACAACAGCCCACACCCGCGAACTTTACTTGGAGAGACCAACTCCCCAATTCTAAGGGCCCCGAAAAAGCCCAAGAAAAAGCCAACCGCAGGAGCCGCTGCTCTCCCTCATCCACACAAATTCGTGCCAAAATGCCCCCCAACCTTTCCAACAACCTGAAGTCCACCGGGCACCGACCATCCCGTACACTTTTTCCCCTCCTAAAACCTTTTACCACCTGCCGAACTACAAAGGACTTCGTACAGTCACTCCGACCCCTCAACTTCAGCCCAAACGCCAACCTTGACAGAAAACGATTAACCCGAGACACCGACCACCCTTCGCCCGACACATGCCTTAAAAAACAGCACAAAGCCAACGGCCATAAGTCCTCTTTCACCACACCTCCCAACCCTTCCAACCACATCATCCACAGACACCACGACCCTTCGTATGACGACCAGGTACTCTCCGAAAGAGATGCCCGTATCAATCCCGCTGCTTCACGTTGACTGTGTCCCATAAATGTGGCGGGCAGGCCAACCCCGAAGTTGCCACGTCCGGCTTCAGATCCCGGAATCAGTCCCACTGGAAACGAGACAGGGAATCCGCAATGGAGTTATCCACCCCAGGAACATGTTCCGCCACCACCCACGCATTCAAGGATAAGCTCCGCAAAACAAGTCGCCGCAAAAGCCTAACAACCGGCGGCGAGGATGCCGACAATTTGTTGATCGCCTGAACCACCCCCAAATTGTCGCAAAAGAAACGCACTTTCTTGTTCCTAATCCGCTCACCCCAAATCTCCACCGCCACCACAATCGGAGACAGCTCCAAGAAGGCTAAGTTTCCCACCAACCCCTCTTCCACCCAACTATCTGGCCACACACCTACACACCATTGCCCTTGTGAATTGGCCCCGAACCCGGAACTCCCGGCCGCATCGGTAAAAATTTCAACCTCCACATTGGAGACAGCCTGCTCTATGACCAGAGACCTCGCGTTGTAGCGCCCCAAAAACTCGTCCCAAACCAACAGGTCCTCCTTCAGTTCCTTCCGTAACCGGATGAAATAATGAGGAGACCGCACCCCCGACGTCGCGCTCGCCAGCCAATGGCAGAACACCCTTCCCATAGGCATGATCCGACAAGCAAAGTTCAGTTTCCCAAGCAGGGATTGTAAATGTAAATGTAAATTTTACGGAGCAAAACCGCTCTGCGCACCTCCGTGCGCAGCGCCACCAACTTGACCTCCGGCAACCTGCATTCCATCCTGATACTATCAATACTAATGACCAAAAAAAAACTCAAACACGTAGTCAGACATTCAGTTTTTTAAGCTGCCAGCGGAAACCCAAACTCCCTCGCAATCCACTGAACGGTCTGCAGACAAATAGCACAAATATTAGAACTCCCCGGGCCGATAAACAGAAAAAGTAGTGAATCACAGAGGGAACTCCCGCCACGTCAATTACTACCCACTCCAGAAACGAACTAAAAGCCTCAAAGTAGGCACAAGAGATGGTTGCCCATTGGCAAACAACGATCCACAAAATAACCCCCATCCCAAAAACAACCCAACAGCCGCAAACTCTCTGGGTTAACCGGCAATAACAGAAAATCGGCCTAAATATCATTCTTCGCCAACAGGGCACCAGGCACATAATTACGAACCCAACCCGCCGCAGCATCAAAAGACGTGTATTCCACCGAACACAACTCTGTGTCAATGTCGTCATTCACCGAGAAGCCCCTTGGAAACGACAAATGATGGATCAGCCTGAATTTGTTCAGCTCCTTCTTTGGCACCACACCCAAAGGGGAAACCACCAAATCCCGCAACGGAGGAACTGAAAACAGACCCGCCATCCGCCCCAGACAAACCCCCCGCTCCAATTTTTTCGAGACCACCGCCTTATGCTGCGTAGCAGACCCTAAAGTCTGTAAATAGAAAGGCACCTCATGGGCAGGAGCCGGGATACGAAAACCATCCCTAAACCCACTTTCCAACAACTCCGCCCCCACCCGATCAGGATACCGGCCAAGAAACTCCGCCATCTTTTCCAACCTCACCGGAGTCGCCCCCTTGTGGATTGGCACCCGCCTCTTTTCCTCTACCCTTACGGGAGCACTTGGAGAACCCGTGAGATCCAGCATTGCACCCGGACCAGAGGTATTTAAATCTTCACCCTGCTCCAAATTTGCATTGACCATCGTTGAACTGCCAACACAAGCCCACCTTCTGCCCTCCCCCCGAAGATGCAACTCGCGACTCACTCCCCTGGCCGGTTCCCCCGGCCCCCCCATGAAAGGACTGCCCATAACGTGACGGACCCATCACCTTAAGCCAAAGGCTAATATCCTTATGATCCCAACGGATCGAAGGTCTCACCGCCTTCCGCTGCCTAAATTGCTCGTCGTATCGGAGCCAAGCCTGGCCCCCATACACCCTCTGCGCTTCGCTGATAGTATCCATATAACAGAAAAGCGCGGAACAATTGTCCGGCGCCTTTTCCCCTATAACACTAGCGAGAATCGCAAAAGCCTGCAGCCAATTGCCGAAAGTCTGCGGTATCAACCGCCACCTCCGCTTCTCTCCCTCCTTCTTACTCTCATCCCGCTTTCCTTTATCAAGGTTAAATTTCTCCAGTGGGAGAAGTGATAAAATCTCGACGTATTCATCTTTCCAGATTTTTTCTTTGACCTCCTTCTTTAAGTGCGCCCCCAACGGGCCCTCAAAACACACATAAATCTCTTCTCTCGCCTTACCATCCAACCGCACCCCTTCTGACACTTCCTTCTCAGTCTGCACCGCTACAGCCGTCCCTCGCCCCGATGCCCCCGCCAAGGAAAACGACCCCCTTGACTCCCCTGTCTCCGGCAAAGCATGACGCCTTGCCCCTGCCGCCGTGTCCATCCCCCTGTCCCTAGATCTCCACTGTACTAGCAAATCCTGCAAACCCCCTATCAAGCCCCGCAGCGCTCCTACCTCCCGCGAGCCTACGTGGCCCCCCGTCCCGTGAGACTGACTACCCACTGCGCCCTGGGAAGCTAAGATAGGAGGGAAAGGAAAAGACATGGACGTATACTCACCAAGCTGCGCGGGTGCTGTGACCCCGCCAGCCGCCATACCGGATCCCAAATGCCACTCCGCATCCACTCGCTCCACGAGGCCCGATGGCCGGCGCTGGCTGGACATCGAAGATGACCGTGATCGACCCAGCGAAGGAAGGCCCGTTGCAGACTCTGCCTCGCCCAGCTGCGATCTTCCCGGACTGGAAGAGCCATCGCCAATCGACGACCCAGGGCCAGCACCACGCTGCCATTCAGCTCCAGATCCCGCCCCCGAGAAGAGTTCCGGGCTCGCTGCCCCCGACCTGTCCTCCTCTAGGTGACTGGCAGGCCCCCTAGTTGGACCTTCACCCGGGCGGGCTGCCGTATGGGACGTGTGGACGACACAAGAGGCACAGCAGGCTCCACCTGAATAGTGGAGCGAGGCCTGCTGCCCTCCGCAGGGCGCGCAGGCGGATTCCCCCCAGCACCAGCCCCCTGGCCGGACCTTCTCGCTCTGGGGGGCTGTGCTGAAGGGTCCCTACCGGGGCTCCTGATGCGTCGCCGCATCCTGGGAACCGCATCAGGGTTCAGGCGCTGCGGTGGCCTGGCCCTGCGAGCACCTCTCCCCGACTCCCGGTCCCAGTCCTCCTAATGCCGCAGCCACCTGCTGCTGCAGCCACTCGCGGCCGCGGGACCCCGCCGCGGCCCGCAGCTCCTCAAGCAGTGCCTCCAAGTCGGCCATAGATGCAGGGAGCGGCACGCGCAGGACTGACCGCTTCTGTTGCCTGGGCGCGTCTGCTCCCTGCGTACGCGGGGAAGGGTTTTATATCCCAACACCCATACTGAAGTCATGCCCCCCGCAACCCACGCCCGTGCGGCATGCCGGGTCATGCGGGGGGCATCCCCCTCCGGTCCCCTGCGTCTCCGGCCCCGTCCTGGACCACATTGAAAAATAGGAGGGAAATCAACAGGTGTCAATATGCTAGCAGCTAAGTGAGCAAAAGCACCAGTGAACAGTCAAGAGTGAGTTACATGTCAGAAATAGGTTGAGTCTGCTGTAGATAGGACACCTGGGTGACAAAAAGAATATGGCTGGAGTGCATCACCAAATGGAAGGAGCGGTCTTTAGTGTGCACCAATTTAGTTACATTTACATTAGGTACTAATCAGCTTTATTCATATTATGAAGTGCTATGGCAATCCACAATCAAAACAACGTGCCACATTTATCTAATGAAATGAAGCTATCTTTGTTTCCCAAAGCAACCAATCAGAGCTCAGCTTTCCAGACCCGTTTCAAAAATGAAAGCTGAACTCTGATTGGTTGTTATTGGCAATAAAGATAGTTTTAGACTTAGGGTATGTTCACACTGCGTATTTGCAGGGCAACTTCGGGGCGTAATTGTGCTGGGATGCACTAGAAGTACACCCTGCAAATATGGTAAAATCATAGCACTTATTTAGTGCTATGATTTTCCAACGCATTCCCTGGCACGTACTGTGCGTACTGTGACATGTCACTTATGCGTCGGAAAAGGGAAGGTGAATAGGAGCCGGGCCAGAGCACTGTTGAAAGTATGCGCTGGCCAGCATGTACTTTCAATAGCAGGCGTATAGTATAATTTATAACTAGAATTTACGATGGGCGACATGTATGATTTTTGGTACCCAGATGCCCTGTATATGCATGTTTCCCTCCTGCGACATGTATGAAAACTGTTTAGTTCTAAGATGTAAGACTTTCCTTGTTGCCCATAGTGACCAATCAGAGCTCCCCATTCATTTTTTCAGAGCACTATATGAAATGATTGGTGACTATGGGCAACAAAGAAAGTCTCAGACTTAGTTTCATACGTGAGACCCTTAGTATTAATTTGTTAAGAAAAAATTTTTTAGTGACCAGTTCAGTTCTAACATGGCTTTGAGGGGCCTGTATATTAGACACTAAAATGCTCCATCTAAGAAACTGAACCCCTTAAAGCAGGGGTCCACAAACTCCAGTCCTCAAGCCCCACCAACAGGTCATGTTTTCTGGCTTTCCTTAGCATTGCACAGGTGATATAATTATTGTCAGTGCATTCTGTGGGAGATTCTGAAAACATGACCTGTTGCTGGGCTTTGAGGACCAGAGTTGGGTGAGCCCTGCCTTAAAGTATTCAAAACAATATTTAGGAATTTTAGCCCAATAGGTGTTTCACAGGAATTGAAGCAAAGTGGAGGAGAAATTTCAAAATTTCCATTTTTTTTTACAGATTTTCAATTTTTATCCATTACTCATTGGAACACAGTAGTGTTACCAGGGAAACACAACTCAATATTGATTCCCCTGATTTTACCGTTTTTAGAGATATCCCATATATAGCCTCACAATTAACTGTGGCATCTAAAGGCGTTAATCGACTGGAGTAAGCTGTGGTCCCAGCCGATAGCGCATGAGGCCATCTGTAAAATAAAGCTGGTTCCATGCCCCGATCATACGGGCTCTGCTTGTGAGCCTGCACAACTTCCTGGACATATGGACGTACGTCCATCTGCAGGAACACCTTCCCACGTAAGACATACCCATACATCCAATTTCGGGAAGGGGCTAAACAGCTCAAAAGTCACACATTTTTGAGGAAATACAGTTTGCACAAAAATTGGTGACTTTTTTATGCCAGAATACTGGTATAAATCACTTTATAAATGTATTAATACATTTCCCTATTCATAGTAAATGTGGGCCGTAATGTTACTAAGTATCATTCTGTATTCTGTATTCTGTGGCTCTTAAAGAGTATTGGACATGTCATTGCACAAATCTCAGAACTGACCTCTTGCTTTATACATTATTAAAAATACCTAACCATGAATTTAGAGGAGAAGAAAACTTGAAAAAAAAAAACTGCCTTCTATCTATTATCATGTGTCCTAATGTTGGCACTATTTAAATAGTCAAAAGAGTCCGACAAAATTTATCACAGGGGAGGAGAGGTGGGAACCCACAAGATGAAATTTCCAGACACACTACATAGAGTGGATCTTGAAAGTAAAATTTAAATTTTATTCCACATATGAAGTAATAAAATAGGTTATTATAGTATTATAGTGACCCAGCAAGATGCCTACCCTCACCCTTCCTTAGGGAAAAAAAACACACAGGTTGACCACCCTGAAAAAGAGCGACCCTGTACCAGAACCTAGTGCTACCCAAAAAGCTTAATATTACCCTGCAATGAATCTAGCAAAAATAACAGAGAATAACATGAAAAACTTTAGATAGGATAAACATGTAGCCACTAAATGGTTATAACAAAGTAGCCAGAGGCCATACATGCAGGTCAGCTACATTAATACATAAAAATGAAAAACAATGTTTAAACATATCAATAAGGAATCCATGCAGTAAATTTTGATATGAGCCATCAAATAGGTTTCCAGTATACCAACCAGGATTCTGATGCATTTGTCTTGAGAAATATTACTAGGTTAATCAGGGAACCCCTGCAAACTCACATCAGTAGCCTGAAAAATAGTGATATTTGGCAAAAAACAATAATGGACAACGTGTCAGAAAAGAGGCGCCGCCATGCCAGTTTTAAGGCATATTAAATGACTGTATAGTGCGCCCAAATGTATGAACCTGTCAAAAATCTGGTATGTGGTATACCTTGCTTAGCATAGTATATTATAGGAGCGTAGCTATGATATTTTAGGCACATAACTTGGATGCATTCAAATGTGTCGTGGCTGGCGCAAACTACCCTGTTTGGTTGGGAAACTGTTTATATTAGAATAGGGCTATGACAGTTTTGTGGCACAAAATACACCAAACAAATGGCGAAGCCTAATTCTGACATGTTGCCAGATGTGTTTAAACCAAGTAGAAACAAATATCTTTGATATACACACAAGGATACAATATTATCCAATTTGTACTAAGTGGCTCAAAAAGTACAAAAGGATGGACCAGGCAGGGAAATAATAAACTTATGTCCCTTATACGTGACTGTGCTGATTATGTGGTTTGTCCCAAAATGATCCAAGGTCCATGTAGTCTTCTGCCTAGATAATGAAGACATACTACAAATGGAGTCCCAATCACGTGTTAAGTAAGGAGCCCCCCGCTTGTTTCATCCAATCCTGGCAATAGGTGCTAACCAGGATCATGTGCTGTGGAAATAAGAGCACGCCGAGCTCTGACACATCTAGCTCACTACATGCGCACATGAACTGTATATGTAAGCACACGCCAAGCTACAAGATGTAAGAAAGATCCCCACGGATTATGAAATATCTTGGATCAGGACCTATTTAGGCGTACAGGGAATACTAAATACAAAATACTGGACTATCCAATCAGATATCCCCATAAATAAGAACAAGCATCACCATAACAGTTATACACATACAAGACCTTTTAGTTACCCTCTCTGTCACAGAAAATAGATTCACCAAATATACACCATACCAGGGGACAATATTGGGAGAGAGGAAATAAATATAAATTCCTATGGCCTGAGCCATACAATATTATATGGTATAGGCTACCCATGGACCCCAATAAAAGGGCCACTCCACCTCCCCCCGAAAAAAATAAATAAAAGGGGGACAAGAAAAAGGGGAAATTGTAATAATCCTAGTCCATTGATTACACTGATGTGGTACAATAATAAGCATGAAGTATGCAAAGAATGATCGAGGTTATAAGGGCGGGTCCACACATGTTGTTAATTTAATTTGATGATAAGAACAATGTCAAACATAAATTAAACTTATTGGTTATGGATGTGACTAGATGAAGGATGTAAATGACAAAGCATCATTAAAGAGAATTTAATGTTCTTAAACGAAAAATCCATTGGGCTTCCTTCTGGAGTGTTTTATGCTCAAATTCTTGTCTTTGCACATTAGCTATAAGTACCTCCAATGTAGAAAAGGAGGTCTCCCGTGGATTATTTCTATGCACGTTGTTCATATGTTGTGCTACAGGGATATCTGTCTACTGAACAATATCTCCCGGGTGTTCCATTTTTCATCATCTTAGTTCCCTGTTTTTGTTTCATATGAGTCAAGGGACAGCTGATACCTTTGGATTTTCAATTAGTGAACCTAAATAGTTTTTAGATTCTTCCTGTCAGAGTACTAGTAAAATATTTAGTCACCTGTACAAATTTGCAGTGCACATGCCACACTTATCCATGTCATTAATCTCACATGACAACCGTGTTTTTGGTGGTGCTAGAGGTATATAGTGGCTGTGAACATGGTAGTCGCTGAGATTCTTTTCCCCTCTGTATGTTATGGAGGGATTGCTGTTGATGAACTCAGGAATGATCTGATCCTGTGTGAGAATGGTCCAATATATATTTAAGATACCTCTAATTTGGCCAACTGCCATGTTGTAAGTGCCAATAACCCCTTCATTTTATGATTCTCAGATGGCAATTCTTTGGTCTGTAATAGAGATGTATGATCAATATCATGTGCAAATTCATATGACTGTGCTAGTACCTGTTTTGGATACCCACGCTCCTGAAACCTCTTCATTAGAGAGTCAGCCTTAGATGTAAATGCCCCAATTAAAAAGCAATTTTGACGTACATAAATATACTGTCCTTTCGGCATCCCCCGTCTAAAAGGTAAAGGATGAAAACTCTTCCATTCTAGTAGGCTATTACCCACCTATGGCTTTTAGAACACTGATGTATCCAGAATACTTTCTTGTCCTTTGACAAGACCAAAAAACACAACTGTGTAGCATTTATTTCACATTTAAAATATAGACCAAGAGTTAACATTTAATTCTCCAATAAAGGAGACAATCATTTCACGGAAATCATTCAAGATGATAATATTATTATTTATACATTGCCGCCACAGGGTGATGCATTCCTGGAACTCACGAAGTTGATTCAAGAAGACAGCAATGTTCTCCCCCCAGCCCAGCAGCAGATTTGTGTGTGAGGACGTGCAAGGGGCGATCCATCATGGTACAACTGAACTGGTGGTAATGCCGTCCATTGAACACAAACAAATTGTGTGTGAGGACGTATTCTAATAATTTGAGAGCAAATTCATTGCAATATTGAAGAACATTGCTACGTGTGTTAGAAACGCACAGCTTCATGCCAGCAGAATGAGGTATCGAACTGTACAATGCCTCCACATTGATGCTGCAAAGTCAGGCATCTTTATCCACCACCATTTCATCCAATTTCTGGAGTGGATCCATGGTGTCTCTGATGTAAGAAGGAAGTAATGTAACAAAGGGGTGCAGAATCTGATCTTAATATAATCCTGCATTTTAGTCAAGGATTAGGCCTACATCTGAAAGGGTTTAATCCACTATGTATTTTCGGTAGGCCGTAAGATGTGGTCACCTGGAGAGTTTTGGGGAAAGAAAGAAAAATCCTTCTGATAAATCAGACCTTCCTGAAGTGCCTCCTTAAATATGTAACCTAGCTCTTCTTGGAAAGACAGTAAAATCCTTTAGCCCTCTCTATCCTGGAGAATTTTCAAACATATTTCTCTGTAATCAAAAAGGTTCTGAATAACCAAATGACTGCCTTCATCAGTGGGTTTGATCAAAGGGCCTAGTATTCCTCCCCGGTGAGATTCCATGATGGTACCATGGATCCAATGTTTGACACAGTTTTCTCACTGGCCTCACAGACAATATTCACAAAAACATCTACACTGGCATTAATTAGAGGAGGCATCTTAGTGCTCCTATGGCAGCAGGATGAAAGTGAGTCTAGGAGTGATTCTAAATGGGGTATTGGGTACAAATGATTAAGCTGTGCTAAAGACCTCAGTATTTGCCTCTGTACTGTCTGATGAACTAATGATTTGTGAGTAGATCGGGATTTACTTTTACCACCAACCTTGTTTATCCCCATGTCCATATAATTTCATCCAGATGGTTGCCTCTAAAAAAGAGGTCGAGGAGTGGATCCTACTGCCATGTGTGAGCCCTTGTTATTTGTTTACAGGTCTCTTCGTTTGACGACCATCCTCTTTGTGTTTGGTTATGTGTGAGCAAGATCCAATAACCCAGTATCGGACAAAGAAATTTCTGTATCAGTTCTCTTTGAATGTGATCTGTTGAGATCGAGATATGCCCTTTATAACTAATAATAATAATAATTATTAAATTTAAATTTTAAAGTTTTTTTCTGGGAATTTAACATTTTTCTGAAAAATTTTGGAAAAAAAAAAGTTTTTTCCCTAAACTTTTAAAGGGAGCTGTGGGAAAAGTGACAGTATAGTTACTTCTTGGTTTCCTTTAAACTTCTCCGGGGGGAGTGTGCAGGGCTTTTTTCCTTTTGGACATTGGTTTTTAATGGGAAAAACTTCATTTTATCTTTAATGGGCCAGGTTTTGGGTTTTCTTTTTCCTTTTTTAGTCCTTTTTTTCCCCGTGCAGTGATGTTTTGTTTTATCCACTTTTTTTCTTTGGGGGTTGGGGAAAAAATTTCTGTCCTAAAGGGCTTGGGCTTTTTCCCCCTTTCCCTTTTCCCTTTTTGTTTTTTTTTTTAAAACCTTTTTCATCAGCAATGAGTCGAGATATGTCTTCTTTTCCCATTCTCTTCCTGCTCACAACAACCTCCTCTTCCTCCCCTATTTGCAGTCCCGTCATGGTCCGGCCAAAAAATCTCCATGTCGCTGGTCACCTCCAACTGTCACTTTCCTCAACCGCAAACTGTGGCTCAAATTCAAAAACATCACAAAAACCCTGATGCCCGGGGACCTTGGGATGGCACTGGTCCCTATTGTAGGGATTTCCCCAGGGGATGGCAAAAAGGAAACGAGGGCTGAGTGGTTGATGTTGGGAGTAGTTGTCACATTACAGGAATTTTCCAAAGGCCCCCTTTTTGGGTTTTCCCCGGGGGTTTCAGCACTAGATTTTTGGGGGAAAAAACCTGACCCCCGGGCATTTTTTCTGGACAAAATTCCCCCGGGTTTTCCCCCCTGCTGTAGGTTGGAGGTAATATTGTGGTCCAGCCGGGATGTTCCCAAGATGGTAAAAAGGTTTTATTCAAATTTTTCAGACATCAAAACTCAGGCAAAGTAAATGGAAAAAATAAATTTCCGGGCTTTTCTGAAGAATTTCTTAAATTCCAAACAGCAAAATAAAACCGGGGTTTTAGTCCCCAAAAAAAAGTCAAACCACATTTGGGAAGTATTCAGCTGGATGATTAGGAAATCAAGAGCTTTCCTTTTCAATAAGGAGGTATGGTTACCTTTATTAAGTTGTATTTTGTAAACTTCCATGTTCACGCTTTAAAGGGGAAAACCCGTCACATAGGCCCGGGCCCTTCCCAGGGGCAGGCAAGGGGGCCCGGGGAACCACCCGGGGGCGCCGGGGCCGCTCCCCCCGGGGGGGCGCCGCGGCCCCCGGCCCCGCCCGCCCGGAGGAGCCCCCTGACCTGCGCGGGTGTTTTCGCGAGCCCCCATCTGCCAATACAGGGGGGGAGGCTGGCCGGGTTTGTTTTTCCCGTCCTGGAATTTCCTTTCCCCCGTATCAAACGCCAGGGGGCCCCACGGCTTTCACCCGCCCCCCCCCTGGGAAAGCTCGATCCCCCTCGGGGCTCAGCACTGCCCCGAGGAATCCCCCGGGGGGGTGGTGCAGTGTAAACAGGGTGATAAAGTTTACGCCGCTTACACCGCCCCAGCATGGCCCCGGTGCTGGAAAAGGCCGGGGGGGGCCCAGGTCTTGGGATGAAAATTTTTTTTTTATTTTTTAATTTCTTACAGGGGGGGGGGGACCCTGGCTAAATGGGGGGAAATTTCTGGTACAATTTGGGGGGAAACTAAATGGTACAGGGGGATCTACTGGCTTTACGGGGCTTTTCCCGGCTACAGGGGGGGGATCACTGGCTACAGGGGGGGCTTTATGGCTACAATGGGGGGCATCACTGGCTACAATGGGGGCATCAAATGGTTTTAAAAGGGGGGGATCCCCTGGCCCAAAAAGGGGGGGATCACTGGCTAAAAAGGGGGGGGGCATTACTGGTACAGGGGGGGTCTACTGGGTCAGGGGGCATCATGGTCAGGGGGGGATCACTGGCCCAAGGGGGGGGATCACTGGCTAACCCGGGGGGGATCATGGCTACAAGGGGGGCATCATTTGGGTACAGGGGGCATCACTGGTTTCCGGGGGGGGAAAAAGGGTACAGGGGGGGAAACTACTGGTACGGGGCATCACTGGCTACAAGGGGATCACTGGGGTACAGGGGGGCATCACGGCTACAGGGGGGGTCAAATGGCTAAAAAAGGGGGGGTCACTGGCTACTGGGGGGGATCACTGGTACAAGGGGGCATCACTGGCTAAAGGGGGGCATCATTGGGTACAAGGGGATTTTTGGCTACAAGGGGGCAAAAACGGGGTCTATCAAGGGGAAACTACTGGCTACAAGGGGGGATCACTGGCTAAGGGGGGGATCCCCTGGCTAAAAGGGGCATCACTGGCGTAAAGGGGGGCCCCTTCTATCTACTGGCTAAAAGGGGGCCAACACTGGTACAGGGGGCATCACGGTACAGGGGGGGAAACACTGGTTTTCGGGGGGGGCACTGGGGGTACAAAAGGGGGGATTTTTACTGGGGTACAAAAGGGGGATTTTTATGGCTACAGGGGGGGCATTTACTGGGTAACAGGGGGATCTTTGGCTAAAGGGGGGGATCACTGGCTTTCGGGGGCTCAATGGGTACAGGGGGCAATTTTTTCGGCTTCAAAAGGGGGATTTTAAATGGCTCCGGGGGGGATTTCTGGCTACAAGGGGGGATCCCTGGCTAAGGGGGGGGAATCACTTGGGGCCCACCAAAGGGGGGATCACTGGCTCGGGGGCCCTCCTACTGGCTACAAGGGGGGTTTACTGGCTACAAGGGGGGGGATCACGGCTTCAAGGGGGGATCATTTGGTAACCCGGGACATCACTGGGTACAAAGGGGGGGTCAAATGGCTTCAGGGGGGTTCAGGCTACGGGGGCATCAAATGGCAAGGGGGGAACTACTGGGTACAGGGGGGCATTTACCTTTGGGGCCCCACCAGGGGGGCATTTAAATGGTCTCAAGGGGGCATCCCCTGGGTACAAGGGAGGGGGATCATGGGGTAAAGGGGCCCTCAACTGGTACAGGGGGGCATCACTGGCCTTTCAGGGGGGGATCACTCTACAAGGGGGGATCACTGGCTCAGGGGGCATCACGGTTCAGGGGGCTTTAACTGGGCCCCAGGGGGCTTTCTACGGGCTACAGGGGCATATTTAAAAATTGGGTACCATATGAGGTGCTATAGATGGGGCATTTTTTATGAGATAGGAATTTGGGGGGAGAAAGTGTTATAAATTTGAGGATTTTTAAGAAAATTTTTTTTTGTAAAATTTTTTCAGTGAAAAGGCGGGAAATTTGTCATGGGTCTGGGGGCAATGGGAGGAAAGAAAAGAAAGAGAACAAATCTTCAGAGACTTCCCCTTGATTCACTAGATATTTACTTTTCTGTAAAATTTTTTATATGCCTGCCGAGCCCCGTGTTCAGCGGGAATTTCCCCCATTGGGATTTTCACGTTTGGCCGGTTAAAAATTTGTTGAAATTTTAAAGGTTTATTTCTCAGTAATTTGGGGGGTTTGTATTTTTTATTTACTATGGGGCTTGGGGGATTTGTGGTCATGGGGTGGGGGTTTTTATTCGGTTTTACTGGGTGTTGGTTTATATGTGGTCTTTTGTTGGGCTTGGGATTCTTTTTGGTTTTTTTTGGTTTAAAAGGTTTTTTTTCAAAAATTTTTGCGGGGGGCCCCCTTTTGTTTCGGAGGGGGGGGGGGGGGAAAATTTTTCCCCTCGCCCTGAGGTTTAAATTTTTTGCCTAGGAACCCGGGCCCCGCACATAGGGTTTTACCCCCCCTTTCTGGTGGGCAGCAACAAACTAGGGGTTTAGACCCGCTGTTTTTCCAAAGGGTGGGGTCCCCTTTTTTTTTAAAATGCGTAGTTTTATAGTATTTAATTTCTCAAAATCTGGGCCAAAAAATTTTTCAAAACCCCCCGGAAAAAGAAAATTTTTGTTTTTTATTCAAAAAAAAAGGGGGGAGGGGGGGGGTTAAAGCCCATTTTTTCCAAAAACCCCAATTGGGTTAAAGGCTGTTTTTCCCCCGGGCCCTGGGGGGCCCCGAAAAACCTATGTGACAGGTTCCCTTTAAGTGTCCTTTAGGGTTTTTAATTTAATTTGTCTAATTTTTCCTTTCCCCATTGCAGATGGTTTTTCAGGTCCCTTTGGGGTCCGTTATGCTCCACCTGGAAAAATGTCTTTTTTAAAAATTCCCGTGGGCCCCCCTAATGGTTTTAAAAGGGCTGGCACTTTCCTCTTTTTTTGCAGCATTGGGTTTAAAAGGGTCAAAACTCTTTTTCACCGTCCCCCAAATCATCTTTTCCCCTATTGGGAGCAATTTTTTTAAATCTCTTTTTCCCCTTTCCCAAATGCCACACCTTCCCCCCAAATTCACCCTTTCCCCCACTCCCCTCTACCCCTTGTCCCCAAACAGGAGCTAGGTTTTTGAAAAATGTGATGTGTGGGGGCCTTTTTGCGGTGTGAAGTTCAGACCCCATCACAAGATTATGCCCCCTTTCGAGGGAAAAAGCACAAGCTTTGTTTAAAAACCGCTGTTTCCAGGGGCTGTGTCCCTTTTTTTGTAAATGCTGGGGTTTTAAAAGTATTTAATGTTTAAATCTTCGTTTTCAGCCAGAAAAAAGGGCAATTTTTTTCAAAACCCCCCCCCCTTTAGGTTAGCCCCGCCCACCTTTGACTGATTTTAAAATATTACTTTGAATAGGGAGAAATGTGGAAAAACGCCACGGGGCGGGGTAGCCTTTTTGGGGGGGGCGGGGGCAACACCTGCTCAAGAATAAGATTTTGGGGGGTTTAAAAGCCCCTAAAACAAAAGCATCTTACGAATATGGGGGGCACAAACGCTGGAAACTTTTTTAAAGATGAAACCACTTTTTGTACCCCATTACCATAAATTTACTCATTTCTACATGTTAGCGAGAACGCTTTTCTGACTCAACCTTACAACATGCAATCCCTTTTTTTGGGGTGTTACAAATTTTAAAACCCAAAAGACCAAAAGGTTCAAAAAGTATGCTCTAAAAATATTTCAAACTATTTATTTTTTAAAGGGTTATAATAAAAAAAGGGTTTCCCTTTTTAAATGTTCCTACATGTTTTTAAATTGGGTTTTTAAACTTTTAACCGTAAATTTTTTTCCCTTTTTAAAGAATAAATCTTAATTAAAAAAATTTATTTGAGAATTTTTTGGGGTCATTTAACCCGCTTTTCTTCATTTTAAAAAAAACTTAAAAATCAACAAAAATTTTGTATGCCCATAGTACTTTTTGTGAAACAGTTTACTATCCCTAATAATTAAAAACAACGATAAAAAGGGGGGGGGCCCTTTTATAAAAAAAATAAATTTTAATTAACACCATGATCTTTTTCCCTCAATTTAAAACAGGAGGGTTTGAACCCAAAAAACCCTTTGGGTTCCTTTTACACAGCCAGTTTTTGGGGCCGTTTTAACTGTGCTCCAATTAACCTACATTTTTTTACCAACAAGCTTTTTTTTTTCCCTTTTCTAAACTGTCTGGAAAAATTTAATAATTTAATTTTGTTTTGTCTGTAATCCACAAGACTTCAACCCCTGTAATTGATAAATTACTTTTAAACACCTTTCTGAACAATTTTTGACAACTGGGGAAAAAAGCTTGGGTGGTTAAAAAAAAGGCAATTTAATTGGGGGCACAGTTAAGACTGCATCCAAATTCACTGTGTGGAAAGCAGCCATTTGATTTTTAGGGGATTTTAGTCATATTTTTATGGGTAACAAATAGTTTCATTTTGGGAACAAACTGTTTTTGGAGCTCTGTTTCCAGAACACAATTCTGCAATTAACATGCCTATATCTTGCTGATTTTTACCTTTTAAAACATGCAATTACCTTTTAAAATAATTTTAAAAAGCTCCAAACACAAAAATTTTTCATATACAGTTGAAACCAGAAGTTTAGATAAACTAAAATAAAAAAGACACCCCAAGCATGATTTTCTCACTATCTTTTCATGAAATCAAAATTACCTTACACCCTTTTAGGGCAAATAGGAATTTCCCCCAATTTTTTATTTTTGCCCCAAAAACCAGGGGTAAAAGAGGGGAGAGGAAATTTTTAAAAAAGGGGTTTTTTTTTACCCTTTTTCAAATCAAAAATTTACAAACACTAGGTTTGGGGCAACCCATATGATGATTAAAGTCTTTTGGGAAAACTTTGATAAGTTTAAAAAGGCAAAATCGAGGAAAAATTTGAGGGCAAGGGTGTGGATGTATTTTTTAAAAAACACCCCGAAGCAAAATTGCTTTGCTTTTTAAATTGTGGGAAAAGGGCTAAACAAATCAGCCAAGATTTCAGGAAGGGAAATTTGGACTTGCACAAGTCTGGGTCATCTTTGGGTGAAATTTTCCCAAAGATACTTGAAGGTGCCTCGTTCATCTGTACAAACAATTATATTGAAAGTACAAACAAATGGGAATGTCCAGCCATCATACCGCCAGGAAGGAGACGGGTTCTGTGTCCAAAGAGTAATTGTGCATATCAACCCAAGAACAAAGCAAAAGACCTTGTTGAAGATGTGGTGGAAGCTAGTAAAGTGTGTCATTATAAACATGGGAAACAAGTTTTGTATAAACATGGACTGAAATACCACTCTGCCAGGAAGAAGCCATTAATCACAAAGCAACATATAAAAGCCAGATTAATGTTTGCAAATGCATACAGGAACAAAGACCTACATTGTCATGTCCTATGATCTGATGAGACTAAAATTGAACTGTTTGGCCATAATGACCATAGCTACATTTTGAGGAAAAAGTTAGAATCTTGGAATCTTAAGGACACCATCCCAACTTTGAAACACTGGTGCTGCAACATCATGTTGTGGGGTTGTTTTGCTGCAAGATGGGCTGGTGGGACTTCACAAAATAGATGGACTCCCGGGGGAAAGATGGGGTTTTGTGGCAATACTGAAGCAACATGTCCTCCTCTCTCTCTCATCTCCCCCTCCTCTTCTCTCTCTCTCATAGTTGACCTAAAATGTGTAAGGTCTATTCTGATTTCATGTCAAATAGTGAGAAAAACATGCATATGTGTCTACTTATATAGTTTATGTAAACGTCTAGTTTCAACTGTAGATATAGTGTTGTTGTATTCAATAGTGCAGTACAGAGATTGTCATTATTCACATTGGTCCCTAT
The DNA here is from genome assembly GCA_025379985.1 of Phyllomedusa bahiana. Classification (NCBI taxonomy): domain Eukaryota; kingdom Metazoa; phylum Chordata; class Amphibia; order Anura; family Hylidae; genus Phyllomedusa; species Phyllomedusa bahiana. The sequence goes on from JAODAL010017510.1 coordinate 77,212, forward strand.
CTCCATTGGTTCTAAATTCCAGAATACCTTATCTATATGTTTTTTGGAGTTTGGGGGAAACCGGAGTGCCTGGAGGAAACCCACCTAAACAGACCATACAAACTCCTTGCATATGTTGTCCTTGGATTTAAACCCAGGACTCCAGCGCTGCAAGGCAACAGTGCTAACCAATGATGGCTTGGGTGACTGAGAAGGGCTGTTAGAGCTGTGCCGTCTGTGAGTTGCTGAACAGAGTGGTGTGAAGGTATACATGGGCGCTCTAAATCCAGGATGGTGTCTGCTCCCTATGCTGGCACTTTCACTTCTGTCAAGGGCTGGC